>SKCR01004421.1:0-116018 GCA_019454045.1 Zanthoxylum bungeanum
TATGCATAAGTTCAATAAAACCCTAACCCCAGCTACAGAGACATTAGTGTTATGCCTAAGAACTTGCAGTTGTCTTATATCCTATAAAAGCCAGGCATGTGAAACAGTAAGTCATTCAGTGTCTTTTTATTTACATTAATATTAATATTTTAGTTGAAGTTGCTGTTAAGAAAATTCAAAGGATCTAGTTACCCAAAGAATAAGCCATTGTTTTAGTTCATAGAAACATTTACTCATAGTTAACAGATATAGGTGATATAATTGATGAAGCCATGGATACAAGGAAAAGCAAGTAGTGTTAGGAGAAAAGATAAGAAACAAATAACAAACCAACAACTTGATGCTACTTCAACAGTACTCAAATCTCCCTCATCGGACAGGAAGTAGGAACTAATGATATGACATCTGTAAATAAAAAAATAAGAAGTGCGATAAACCAAATTAATTTTTGCGGATCATCTCAAACTTTCTAATCACAATTAGGAAATTCAACAGCATAAAACTACAAAGAGACGAACTTTCTCTTCCATGTAGATCTTGAAACAGAAATGAAAGCTTTAAACATCACATCCTTTAGTGCTGGGCCATAGGAGACTCCCAAATCATTCAGCATCTTTGTTGTGAGATATCAACGAAAAATTTATTCAAGTCAGATCAAGATTCAATGCTCAAATAATGCCTCACTCAACTTGATACTTGTTCTATCCCACATCACATAAGAGGAGTGCTAGTGATTCCCTAAGCGTTGAGTCCCTTCAACTAATAGGATGTCTTTTGGGTGGGTTTGAGCCCCATGCCAATAACAAAACCTTAAGGGACTAGGGTTGCCATTACAAACCCTATCTACACTTTTAACAGAAACCTAATAACCAAATTAACTAAAAGAAATCAAATTGTATTGGTTCAATTGGTAAACCTCAAGTAGTACAAGAGGTTTGAGCTCTGAATCATGCTCATAACAAAGGTGAGAGGATTTGGTTTTATATTAATGAAATATTTAAAAATAGAATTACTAAAAAACTAGAAAGAACCAAATGGTAACAAGAAAAATCTAGGAAGAGACACTCGAGCAACTTTATCCCCTAATGATAGCTTGGTTAGTTGGCCTATTGCAATGAAAACAAGTGATCAAAGGGTTCAAGTCCAAGGGGATTTTTTTAATTCAAGTGGGGCGGTAGGGGTGCATGTTACCTTAAAAAAAAAGAAGAAAACTTCCAAATAACAACCACAATGTGATTAGGAAAATTTCTAGATCACGATCACCATTCCATGTGCGTGTGCCCACGTAAGAAACATCATTAAAGAAATTCCCTACACAAAAAAAATATGACTCAGAAACAAACATTTAGATCAATTTATAAGCAATTTATCGCGGGAAATAGTTGGGCAAATCATTAAAGTTTGACTAGCGATCGGAAACTGAGAAAATTGAAAAAGGATAACTCCAAGTACTCCACCCAACATATATTTAAAAGCATTTTAGTCCTGTTTCTTCTCCTTAATTGATGCTACACTTATTCTCTCAAATTTCTTCATTTTCAGCTTCTCTCTCCTAGTCAACACACACATCCATCTAAACATTCTATATCATAATTATCCTAACATTTTAGACATGTTGATACTTTTATGCCTAGTATTATGTTCTATAAAGCATTGCCGGTCATATGGCCAACCTATAAAATATTTCTTTAAGTTTTAAAAGAACATTGTGAACGTACAAGACCATCCCTCCCGATTAATTGAATCATATGAGTAAGATCTCGATAAACCTCTATATTTTTGAATGATGGACCCTAAGTATTTAAAATACCGACTTCTTGAGATTCTTACTTTTGTCACATTACTTCTACAGTCTTTGTTAAACTCACATTATATGTTCAATTTTTAACCTACTTAGACGCAAGCTATTATAATATAAGGTTTTCCTCCACAACTCAAGTTTAGCCTCTATAGATTATGTGGATTAGTTCAGTAGTACCATATTATCAATAAATAGCATACCCAATGACACATTATCTTGAATATTCTTAATAATTACATGTATAACTAAGACAAAAAGATAAAGACTCAATGCAGAACCTTGGTGTATACTTATAGTAAAGTGTCTTTCACTTCTCCTTGAGTCTCTAAAAAGAATCGTTGTGTTTACATACATGTCTTTAATGGCTTGAACATATGCAATATATAATCCTTTTTTTCAAGTGCCCTCTAAATAATTTCTCTTGGTACTATATTGTATGTTTTCTCTAAATCTATAAATATTATAAGAATGTCTTCTTCATGCTTCGATAATGTTCCATTAAGCCCCTTAGCAAGTGTATTGCTTCCATAGTCAATCTTCGTCACATAAACCCAAATTGGTTCTCATATATACTTGTTTCCCGTCTTAAAATGCGCTCAATTTTGTCACAATTTCATTATGACTTTTAGCTTTATAAAAATGAAATCCATAAGGTTATTCCCACAATTTCAATCATCTTAATAATAGCAAATATTTCTCGTGCTTTCTAGCCTACCCATTTAGTCTTTTGAAGCGAAAGTATATTAATTTTTATTTATTGTGTCAACTATTTCCACAATCCTTCAATTTACCAATCAAAGTCCCAATATTCCAACTACTAAAGCGCAACCTACTCCTTGGACTGGCTTCTTTACCTGCACCCATCCATCCAAATATGAGAACCTTTACCCATTTAACACCACATACAAGCGCCAATATGGAGTCCATTACTCATTTTTCTCTACACTCAAGCCATGTAACGGTCATTGCTCCTTTAACACTGTAATCAGACAATACAACATCCTCTTTATAGGGAATGACCTAGCATTAGGATAATTTTTTTAGGATCCATGTTATAAAATTTGACAAATTTTAAATTGATTATTGAAACCTAACACATCCCTTCTCATTTATCGGGACTTGAATCAGTTATGGAAAGATATTCTAACTTAATCATATAGGCAGAGTTGAGACATCTCAGCATAGGCAGACATACATGTTAAACTTCCAAGTTGGTTAATGTCAACGCTTATATCTTCCTAGAATAGTAAAAACAGAACCCCAAGTTATTACTTCCAAACAACAACTTCATCCCTAAAGGAAATATGTTTAATTTGAGTTGGGGGAAGCAATTCGGGTACACATTAAAATACTTCCAAATAGAAACAACAATGAGAAGATTGAGAAAATTTCTAGATCATGATCACCATTCTAAATGTGTATGTACATGAAAAAAATATCATTAAAAAATTTCCCTAAAAAAGAAATAGAAATTCCATTTTATCTAGATACATATATAGCAAGATAAATATGTCCATAACAAACGTTTAGATCAATTTATACGAAATATACCACGTGAAATAATTGGGCAAACCATTAAACTTTATATAATAGAGAAAAACCATTGCATTGATAAAATTGAAACATGATAACTCTAGGTACTCCACCAACATGTATACAACCTTTTTTCTTTTTCAATTTCTCCTTTAAAATGGACATATCATATAAAAAAGATCAATGCAATAGAGATCTATAGAAAAACATATCCATTCACTAAATCGTGCCAATAGGCGCAAATCCGAATCTTTTGTACACAAGTAATAATACTCAATGATTTTTGTAGATCATAGAGGACCGAATACATTCTATAAGAAGTGTATCAAAATAGAGAAAAACAAAACAAACAAAAATGAAAATAAAAGTCTACACACTATCTATACTAACATATTCAATTATACAGAGAAAAGTGCAAATAATTCACCTCCCATATAATGTGATGGAATACTCGAGAACGGTAAGGCGATAGTTCATTGTTGTTATCTCTACAATAAACTGTTGTAAATCCTCAATGCATCAACCCAAAGAATTAACCAAAACTTACAACAAGTAAAAGCTCAAACATATAGCAACAGAAAGTCTATTTCCAAGACTTCAAGGGGCGTGGCTTGGTGGTGTAGGGTTCAGGATTTCACCTTGAGGTCTTGGGTTCGAATTCAGGGAGTGCGTTTCTGGTAAGAGCCTGGGACAGCCGGTGGGTTTTACTTACTCCGTTTAAGCCCGGAAGGGATGGTTTGGCGGTGAAATTTCCAATGATTTCAAAAAAAAAGTCTATTTCCAATATATTGAATTCAATCAACCTTTTATATGCAAACAATACTTCGTACGAACATTCATTAGTCTGTACAAGTTAACAGAAAAATATTACCACTATTAAATTATATGATTTGTGTAACTAAATTTAGCTGAGCAGTAGAATAAAATCTGATGGCTAAACTGCTAGTGCATATATCAACAATATATAATTCACTAAACAAAATATGTAAAAAAAAAATCCATTATCATATGAATTGAGGAAAGAAAACAAAGAACACTTAGCAAAAGTAGCAACACAATTGTAACTAGATAAAATAAGCAGCAACTACGATATAAGAGATTAGAATTGGATAAAGATTCAGAGCTAAGTTTGTGCTAAGTACTGAATAACTACGTGGGTTCCACTTATCTCTTCTCTTGACTATTGATTTAGTACATACCTAACTCAACACTAGATCCTAATTCATCGGAATTAATGAATTTCCATTAAAAAAGAGAGAGAGAGAGAGAGAAGCAAATACCGGTGTTGCAAACTCGAAAACACTAGCTAGCTCCTTAGAAGAAACCAAAACCTATTTGATACCATTTTTTTCAGAAGAAAGGTTTCTTCATCATAAAGAAATAGATGGTTCCTCAAAAGACTACACAACTTGGCAACAAAACATAAGAACAAAGAAGAAGAATAGATGCACAAGCTATACATCATAGAAATTAATCCGTGTTAAATGAACACAAGTCTACTGAAATTAAAGATTCTTTAGTAAGGTAAATGATCCAATTCATGTTAAATCAAAACCAAAAACAAAATTCATGTCAGACTTTGAGTGCATTAATTAGGGTTTAGGCCCATTAAAAAATGGTGAGGAGCAAGCAACCATACGCTTGTTAGATTCAAGTGAAAACGAACTCCAATCAGTACCAATTCAAGATTTTAAGTGCATTAATTAGGGTTTTAGGCACATTAAAAAATGGTGAGGTGCAGGCAACCATATGCTTGTTAGATGCAGGTGAAAACGAAATCCAATCAGAACCAATCCCTGAACAGTGTGCATAATCGCATGCGCAAGAATAAAAACATAAATTTAGAACTTGCTTAAGATGTCAAATTAATGGCTGCAAGTGCAAGAAGCTACCTGAAAAAGAGAGGTTTTAGTGAGGACCATACTACTACTTAATGGTCCCAACCAACCACTGTTACTTTGCCGCTAAATCCACACAGTATTAACTAATCGCACACAACTTGTCACGCTTTCAAGCTTATTAATACGCTTCAAATAAATTATTCAAAACTCGAACAAGACCCCTATGACTTATCAACTGAGTTGCTGCTATGGGCATGGAGGAACAAAAACTGGCCGGGAAAATGGCCGGAAAGAGGTAGGGTCAGATTCCGGCACTGGAAGCTGACAGAAAGAGCAGTGAGCACACAGAAGCAAAAGCATTCAATTATACAAGTGTCTCTGAGTGCTCACTCTCTTCTGTCAATTTCTATGTTCCAAGAATGAGGAGGGAAGAAAAAAGAAAATAAATGTAATAGGTATTTCGTAAAGATATATTACTCTTTCCATATATAGGAAAAAACGTACCTTATAAAAATTTACCAAAAAGAAAAAAAAAAACTGCTTGATAAAAAATATAAGTCAGATCTGGAAACATCAGTCACTCCTGTCACGCCAACCCATTAAAGGAAAGATCTAGCTAAACCCTTTTCAGTGTGATTCTAAAGAGAGGATTTTGATTTCAGGTTTTGAAGAACAATATCCACACAAAATAAAAAATAAAAAATAAAAATAGATTGCCCTCTGGACCCTTCTCTATGTGTGTGGTCATGATCGAGTATTATTGTCCATATTTATCGAAGGCTACGTACAGGTGTCGGTGATACGTACCAAACCCATGTGTCTTGTCGTTACTGAACATACGTAGCACTGTCCGACGGCGACTGCAGCAACCACTAATAAAAGCAAAACCAAAAGAGCTATTCATTTCACTTCCATTGCATGTATGTTTAAGCTAGCCTTGGTCTTGGTTGCTGTTTTGGTTTTGGCTTTTTGCAACTTATTATTATTAGGGCGTAGGGGTGAGGGTGTTTTCGGAATAATGAAAAAGAAATGAACAGGTTGTTGTTGAAAATTTTGTGTAGGGTGATCATTGGTTCGCTAAGATTTCTCGAGGGTATACGTGTTACTTGCGCATGCCGGTCACTTTTTTGATTAATTTCTGGCCGTTGATTTGACTGCTTTAGAAATTAAACCCTTCACTATTTGCCGTCGGATTGTAATAATGAGCCTCTGTCTGTTGATGGTCTTCTTGGAAGTTGGATCATGAGATGAGACTGCATCATGCAAGGAGACAAAAAAGAATTAATATTCATTTTTTAATTGAGTTTATATTATTAAATAAATTCTTATATTTTGATTGGTGGTTACGTGTTTCAGGCTAAGACTATCTCTAATGCGACATTATGTTGGTGTGAACACACTAATTTAATGTCAAAATCCTCTTTAATCTAACATTAAATTACAATTCCCTAAATTTGTTTTTGATATAATAAATAGTGTTACATCAAATTTTAAAAATACTAATTATATCCTTATAATATTGATTAAAACCATATTTATTCCCTTTGGGTCTTTTTATCAATTTAATGTATTTATATAATTTGATAATTAATTAAATTATATTGTTATAAAAAATTATACGTTTCAATAGTTCTCGTTAAGATCTTTAAAATAACTCTAATATTATATGTATATATAATTTATTTAATTTACTTACTAAATATGAATTTAAAAATATAATTAATTAAAATAAATTGTAATAATTTTATGCAAAAGTTCAATAACATAAAAAGTATTATTTAATAATTACTAAAATTAAAAAACATGATTAAAACAAACATAATAAAAGAAATTACAATATTTATTAGAAATAAAACATTTGAAAACATTAATGACAAATAAACATTTTAATCTTTTGGAAGATTATCACTACTCTCCCCAAAATCTCCACTTCAACTGCCAAAAAATTGGCCAAAGTTTTGGGATGATCCATTTCCTCGTTGAAATTGTTATCATGTTTCTTTTCCATAAATTCTTATTTGTTCATTTAGAAGAACATCTCGTAATATTTGGATCCTTTATGGAATCGATATCTCTCTCTAAAATCTTATTATCTTCGACTTGGTTTGGTTTTATGATATCTTTGTTGATGATGTTTTCAGGCACTATTTTATTTAAGCAGCACGATAGAGATAAAAAATGTAATTCACTTCTCAGTCAATATTATTAATGCCAACCCGACCACTAAAGAGTCAACAGTAAGGGGCCGGGAACTTTACGGTTAGTGACCGAGCACTTGAGTTCAAGATGACCGGGCAATTATCAGGTCGACAGCAGCATTCTCAGTACAAAAGACTATTATGACCGACCACATGAAGACCGACCTCATGAAAACCGAGCATAGGGCAAGACATGTTCGGGAAGATAAGACATTCTATCCACACAAGATAAGATAATAAGTTATCCTACTTTCATGGGGTAAATTAGTAAGTCAATGTCCTAGTATGATAAAGGAAGTAAATGTAGCTTTTGACTAGGAATCCTTATGGGAAATGGAAATTGTTTCAACTAGGAAACCATTGTAAAAGAAGGAATCTGATTTCTGCACTATTATAAATAGGAGGGTAGAGTATGCTTAAGGAGGGGAATGAGAAGAGAACCAAGATCATCAGAATCATTACCATCAGACTTGTAAAAAATAAGAAGCAGAACTGAGAAGCGTGTTTGAGTAATAAAAGTATCATCCTTTTTTGTGCCCGTGGACGTAGGTCGGACCAAGATCCGCCGAACCACGTTAAATCTCTTTGTCGATTGGCGTATTTATCTGTCTTTTGCTAAGTTTGCTTTTGGTCCCCCATAACCAAACAAATTCACTATTGATGGAGGATTGTCTCAGGAGTAATATTCCCATATTGCCCTGAGACCAAAATCAGCCGTCAACAGTTGGCGCCGTCTGTGGGGAATCAACAAAAAGCAGTTCGTGTAGTAAGACGATGGCAGAAGACGGAAATCACCAATCGTCGGGGAATCCGGCTACAGATTGGATGGAGAAGATGGAAGAAAGTATGAAATCCATGGTGGATCGGCTGGAGAGAATGGAGGGAACGAACAACGAGAGACCAGACGTCGGAACCAGTCGAAGAATAAGTGAAAGAGCAGAAGGGAAAAGGGTGATAGACACAAGTGAAGACGATAGACCCAGGAGGAGGGGCCCCTACGGGATAAAATCTGTAGTTGTAGAAAAAGATTCATGAACATGGGACACATGGGAAGAAGAAGAAGGAAGACCATCACTGGATCCCTCCTATGACAGTCTCCGCGACTCCAGAAGAGAGGACATGGAGCATAGCGAAAGTGTGCGGGAAATTCCAAGGGATGAGAAACGCCGCACCCGGGGCAATAGACGCACAGAGGGGCACATGATACGACATGGCGGCACAAGCAGTGAAATAAAGTCTTGGTTGAAAAATGAGATGACCAAGTGGGGGGTAGGCCTCAAGAATGATATAGGGAATGCCCGGGATAGCGAGGAGGAATCTCCCCTCACAGAAGAAATAAAATCAGCAAAATTCCCCGAAAAGGTTAAACATGCCGACCATGACGCCCCACAAAGGCCATACCATCCAAAATCCCATATTGATAGCTTTGTACTATTGATGGAGGTCCAAAGAGTGACATGGGACGCATTATGCAAGGTATTCCCCCTACCTTGGGTGGATCCGCCATTCTATGGTATAGAAGTCTAGCCCCAGGGAGCATCGGTAGCTTTGCACAACTCAGAAAGTCGTTCGTACGGCACTTCAAAGGGGCCTGCGTCCCTAAAAAGACAATCGGTTCGGGGCTGGAGTTCGTTCCGCCGAGGTCCCTTCAACAATCGGCTCGGGGCTGGAGTTCGTTCCGCCGAGGCCCCTTCATCGACCTTTCATGATGAAGACAATGGCCGCAATGTATTGCTATCACTTGAAACTGAAATTCCCCACCCGGGAAGGGATCGGGATCGTATGCGGAAGTCAGAAGGCAGCTCGCAGCTGCTTTGCAACTCTCTCACGAGAAACCCTCTGCATTGAGGAGGGTACCAAAAAACGGCAAAGGAATGAAGACGGAGGAAAAACCAGTGGAGATCCTAGTCCTCGGCCAAACAGAATTGCCCGGTTAGCGGCGGCTGAGGAATTAGAAGGGATAGAACTCTTCAGACCGGGAAAAAACATAAAGATAGGGGGAGGCTTGGACAAGACCCTGAGACAAAACCTACTAGAATGTCTGAAAGAGTATCTGGACATCTTCGCACGGGGGACATACTCGACGCCCACTACAAAAAACAGTTGGCACCAAGGCCACTTCATTATTCGGCTCGGGGCTGGAGTTCGTTCCTCCGAGGCCCCTTCAACAATCGGCTCGGGGCTGGAGTTCGTTCCGCCGAGGCCCTTTCAACAATCGGCTCGGGGCTGGAGTTCGTTCCGCCGAGGCCCCTTCAACAATCGGCTCGGGGATGGAGTTCATTCCGTCGAGGCCTCTTCATCGGCTCGGGGCTGGATCTCGTTCCGTCGAGGCTGCTATACTATTCGACTCAGGGTTCGGGTTACGTCCCACCGAGTCGTGCTTATTGGCCTGGGGACGGAACATTCCCCCAGAACCAAGTGTCTCTGTTAGCTCGGGGTCCTCGGAATATTCAGGGACATACTCGATGCATAGGATCCGTGAGAAGCATAGCACGGGGATGGATGATACCCCCGTGGCGATTGCTTACTCCAGTGTTACCGAACATAAGGAGGAATGTGCCCTTAATATTTCGAACACTCTATGATCCTCACTTACCTGATGTAATGGATCCGTGTGAAAGCATAGCACGGGAAGTGATGATGCCCCCGTGACGATTGCTAGCTCCAGTGATATCGGACCTAAGGAGGGATTACCCTTAGTGTCCCGAACACTCTTTGATCCATTCATCATTTGGATCCAAGAGAGGCGCAGTACGGGGAGACGTTGTGCCCCTGTGGCGTGTGCCTACTCCAGCGCGGTAAGGAGGAGCCCCCACACAAATACACAGGCTCCACAGTGACTTGACGTATAGAGGATGTGCCCTTACCATTTTAAACGCTCTACTGATCCAAATCCTGGTTCGTCGGGACACTGACTTGAAAGATTCAGAATTATGTTTTGGAGACCTCGGACAGGACGCTGTTTTGAGGTATCCGTGTTGTTGTTTATACTTGCGAAACGTTTTGTTTTAGGATACGCGATAAGTCGCCCCCGCCTGTTAATTTTATTTTCCAGAGATTTGTTTTTGTTTTTCACTGGTCTGGTAAGGGGACGCCCGTGCCAGATTCGGTAGGGTTTCAAAAGGTTGATTCACTTCCATTCTGAATAAGTCCCACTTGATTAATCGGCTCGGGGCTGGATTCTTTCCGCCGAGGCCACTTGATTAATCGGCTCGGGGCTGGATTCATTCCGCCGAGGCCGCTTGGTTAATCGACTCAAGGCTGGATTCGTTCCGCCAATGTAAGATGCTTTCTTTCCGGCTCGGGTCTGCTCTTGTACCGCCGAGATCGATGTTTGTTTCAGCTCGGGGTTGGGGTACGTCCCATCGAGTCAGCCCTTCGGACTGGGGACGTAATATTCCCCCAGGTCCAAGTGCCTTTCTCAGCTCGGGGTTGGGGTACAGCCCACCGAGTCAGCCCTTCGGACTGGGGACGTAACATTCCCCCAGGTCCAAGTGTCTTTCTCAGCTCGGGGTCGGGGTACGTCGCACCGAATCAGCCCTTCGGACTGGGGACGTAATATTCCCACAGGTCCAAAGTGCCTCTCTTCATTCGGGGTCGGGTTACGTCCCACCGAATCAGCCCTTCGGACTGGGGACGTAACATTCCCACAGGTCCAAGTACCTCTCTTCATTCGGGGTTGGGTTACGTCCCACCGAGTCTACCTCTTTGGACTGGGGACGTAACATTCCCTCAGGTCCAAGTGTCTTTCTCAGCTCAGGGTCGGGGTACGTCCCACCGAATCAGCCCTTCGGACTGGGGACGTAACATTCCCCCAGGTCCAAAGTGCCTCTCTTCATTCGGGGTCGGGTTACGTCCCACCGAATCAGCCCTTCGGACTGGGTACGTAACATTCCCCCAGGTCCAAGTACCTCTCTTCATTCGGGGTCGGGTTACGTCCCACCGAGTCTACCTCTTTGGACTAGGGATGTAACATTCCCCCAGGTCCAAGTGCCTTTCTCAGCTCGGGGTCAGGGTACGTCCCACCGAGTCAGCCATTCGGACTGGGGACGTAACATTCCCCCAAGTCCAAAGTGCCTCTCTTCATTCGGGGTCGGGTTGCGTCCACCGAGTCAGTCCTTCGGACTGGGGACGTAACATTCCCCCAGGTCCGAGCATCTCTCACAGCTCGAGACAAGATCACATGCCACCGAGCACATCATCGTTAGCTCAGAGGCAAAATTTTCTCCTCACAATCGAGATTGGATCAGTCAAGGGTCAGGACCTCTAAATATCTGGTACAGATATTACAGAGGAGGAGTCATTTTTAGTTTGGACAACAAGAGGAACTTCATCTCCTGATGGAACGACCCAAGTAAGAAATTTGCTTTGAGGTGGAGAATCGTTCTGAATAGGGTCATCATCTCCAATAACCGAGGATATGAAGACAGAAACAGAAGACTTAGTTGATGGCGAAGGCAATTTCTCTGTGATTTCTGGAGCGACCACCAGCAAGGCGATCAGCACACCATCTTTATATAGTTCCTGGCACCACTTGCATACTCGTTGGAACCGAGAACTAGAGGACAGATGTTGATGGTGTTTTCAGGCACTATGTTATTTAAGCAGAACGACAGAGGTAAAAAATGTAATTCACTTCTCAGTCAATATTATTAATGCCGACCCGACCACTAAAGAGTCAACAGTAAGGGGCCGAGAACTTTACGGTTAGTGACCGAGCACTTGAGTTCAAGATGACCGGGCAATTATCAGGTCGACAGCAGCATTCTCAGTACAAAAGACTATTATGACCGACCACATGAAGACCGACCTCATGAAAACCGAGCATAGGGCAAGACATGTTCGGGAAGATAAGACATTCTATCCACACAAGATAAGATAATAAGTTATCCTACTTTCATGGGGTAAACTAGTAAGTCAATGTCCTAGTATGATAAAGAAGTAAAGGTAGCTTTTGACTAGGAATCCTTATGGGAAAGGAAATTGTTTCAACTAGGAAACCATTGTAAAAGAAGGAATCTGATTTCTGCACTATTATAAATAGGAGGGTAGAGTATGCTTAAGGAGGGGAATGAGAAGAGAACCAAGATCATCAGAATCATTACCATCAGACTTGTAAAAAACAAGAAGCAGAGCTGAGAAGCGTGTTTGAGTAATAAAAGTATCAGTCTTTTTTGTGCCCGTGGACGTTGGTCGGACCAAAATCCGCCGAACCACGTTAAATCTCTTTGTCGATTGGCGTATTTATCTGTCTTTTGCTAAGTTTGCTTTTGGTCCCCCATAACCAAACAAATTCACTATTGAGGGAGGATTGTCTCAGGAGTAATATTCTCATATTGCCATGAGACCAAAATCAGCCGTCAACAATCTTATTCAGAAGCTCGACTTGGTTTCGAATTTTCAATTTATCGAATGCAACATCTTAATTTTCCAATTGTTGATGTGATTACTTGCATTCGAAATTGTAGAGATCTTTTCGGTAGTACTTGAGTGATATGGTCTGGTAAAGCTTTATGATATTCAGTCTCAATACGAGACCAAAATTAAAGCCATGATAGTTGGTAGAGTCGAATTGTCTAGTTTGTAAAAATGACTACTGTATTTCAAATGTTGGCATATAGTGTATCAGCAGTTTCCATTAATGAATACGTTAAAGTTGGAGAGTCTACATCAATTGAAAGTATGAAGAGATTTTGTCGAGTTGTTGTGGAGGTCTTTAGCGAGCGTTACCTAAGATCACCTAATGCTAATGAAATTGTAAGACTTCTCCAAATAGATGAGAAGTGTGGGTTTCCAAGTATGCTAAGGAGTTTAGACTGTATGCATTAGATTTGGAAAAATTGTCCAACAGCTTGATCATGACAATATAGTGGACGCAATGGAAAGCCAACTATTATTCTTGAGGCGGTAGTTAATTATGACCTTTGGATATGGCATGCATATTTTGATTTGCCAAGTTCAAACAATGACATTAATGTGTTGGAAGCATCTAACTTATTCGCAAACTTCGCTAAAGGTATAACTCATCCACCTCATTATGTCATTCAATGAAAAAGTACAATACAAGTTATTATTTAAAGAAGGGTCATGCTAACGAGTGCCCTAAGGGCATTCGTTAAGGATCTATTTTTGGAAACTTTTCACATCATTTTTTATGGGAAATGTAAAAAGTTATCAAAACATTAATTATTTTTTCCGTTTTTCCATAAAAACTTTCCTAAAATGGATCCTTAACGAATGCCCTAAGGGCACTCGTTAGCATTTCCCTTTAAAGAATGATATATACCCTTAATGGTCTACTCTTGTAAAAACTATTCACAATCCACGGGGTTCGAAAAAACATTTATTTGCGATGAAGTAAGAAGGACATAGGAATGATGTAAAATGTGCATTTGGAGTTCTCCAATCACAGTTGTAATAGTCAAAGGACCAACACGATTTTGGAATAAGCATGTATTGCATGACATAATGACTACGTGCGTCATAATGCAGACATTGAAAATTGGAGGGAAGCACTGGTCCTAGACATTGAGATGGTAGCAGATGAAATGCTCGGTTTCAAGAATTTCTTGCTTGATATAGGAAAATGAAAGACAAAAAGGCCTATCTTGCACTTCGTGATGCATTAATTGAATATTTATGAGAGTAATATAGTAATTCACAAAGTTAGATGTTCACCATTTTATTCATGTTAAAAAATATTGGTGATTATCTTATTTTTTATAATTCACTTTTATTTTAATAAAGTATTATTGTTAAAAAAAAGTTCCGAGGTTTTATATTTAACCATACAATATTAATTGATTAATTAAGGAAATATTATTTGAGTAAATATATATATATATATATATATATATATATATATATTTGCATATTATAACTAAACAAAAATATATATACCAAATAATTGAATTAATATTGTATTTATATAATAAAATTAATGTTTATTGTATAGAATATTCTTTAAAGATGCTGTTTACACCAGGTGTAGAATGCATTGGAGTAGAAAAAATTAAATCACAATTTTTACCCTCCACTTCTTCCCGAAATCAAACTCGGATTATAAGAAATCAAAAGAATAAGATATAATCACAAAGAGATGGAATTCTATAAGAGCTAAGAAGGTGCTTAAAGGCAATCAGTGTATGAAATTGATAAATTATAGGAAAACGAGCATAAATCCTTGATGTTTAATAAAATTACTCGAAATCCTCTTAATATTTAAAACTCTTAAATGTTAATTTTATTTATCATTTTACTATTTTACCTCTTATAGAAAATTTAAATGCTTAGAATCATTAAAGATTATTAATAGAGAAAATCTAAAATATTTTTAAAAGGTGTAAAATATTTAATTTTATATTATTTTACTTAATTCATATTTCTTAAGTTTTTTTTTAGAAATATTTCCTAAGTATTTAAGTTTTTCATAAAGGATCAAATAATAAAATAATAAATAAAATTAACATTGAATATTACTGTTATAACATAACTATTAGAGAAAGGATTTTATTTAATTTTTAAATATTAAAAGAGTTTTGATTAATTTTATGATTATGTGCATTTCCCAATAAATTAAGATAGCAACAGACTGAAAAGGTTTAAATTTATGGGAAGCAGAAACCATGGATGCCCTCAGAGTCTTTAATGTCCCATCTACTGAACTGAAAACATTGTTCCAACTTATAACTTTTGCTCATCCTAATATTTTGTACTTCTTTCACTTTAAAAATTATTTAGTCCCAACATTATTTGAAGTCCAAAAATATTTTATCTCTTGTTGTTTCTCTTATAGACAAGAAATATTTTATCTCTCTGTCAATTATTAAATATTGACCATTTGCAAGTTGGGGATTCGAATCCCACGTGACAAGTGTCAGTTCTATGCAATTTGCATGCAATATTAATTATGGTGGGGAACATTTGAAGCAAAAAAAAAAAAAAAAAAAACAATTTATTTTTTACGGTTAAATAAAAACTGCTTCAAGTCATTTTCCAAGTATCCCACCCAATATTATTATGGGTCATGCTAACTAGTGCCCTAAGGGCATTCATTAATGATCAATTTTTGGTAAGTTTTCATATCACTTTTATGGTAAAAGTAAAAAATTGTCAAAACATTAATTACTTTTTCATTTTTCCTATAAAAACTTTCTTAAAATTGATTATTAACAAGTGCCCTAAGGACACTCATTAACATTTCCCTATTATTATTTTGTTTGAGTAGCTACATGCCTACATCGATTAGAAATGTAATTGGTGTTTGTATATATTGAAGGGAAAATGTTATTCTCTCTATTACATTATGTGATTGAATAAAATGAAATATATTTTAAAATATATATATATATATATAGTTACATTTTATTCAATTTTTTTTTACTGAATAATATTGTGGATCATTATATTATAAATCTCTCATTTTTTCACAAACAATATTGTGGTATATTACTCTCTATTTCATTATGTTTCGTTTCATTCCGTTATAAGCCATTCCTTTTCATCAATCCAAACATTGTCTTAAGTTCACACTAATAGCAACTCACCCCATACAATTTTCATAATATTCCAACACCCTATGAAATCAAAATTCAAATAATTATTTTATGTTTTAACATATTTGCTGTTATTATAAACAATTAATAATTTTTTTACATTATTATTAATTTATTATTTTAATTTAAAATATACAAATAAAATTATAAAATAGAATATAGAAATAAAATTATAAAAATGTACAAATAAAAAATAAGGATTTCAGACGAATAATTATCCCCAATCTCAACCCAATTATTTATTTAGGACAAAAACCATTCTAAATCCTGACAAATTTTTTTTTTAATTTAGATGATTTTATGATACATTGTCCCATTAAGATTTGAGAATGTTTTTATCATCCTTACATATCATGTATTTCCTATAAATTTTAAGTTGTAATTTTTTAAATTATTTTAGGGAAGTTTGTTTCTGAGTGTCAATTCATAGAAATATTATATATTACTTATTTTATTTATTTATTTATTATATGTTTAGTATAAAATTAAATATACACGCATTTAAAATAGAACTAAACCAAAGTGTAATTCAAGAAATATATATTAAGATAATTAGATAAAATAATTTTCCATAGCAATATTAGATTTTATAATAATATTATATAAAAATATTATATTATATTTTATAATTAATTATTTGAATGAATTAATAATTATGCAATAATATTAATTGTTTAATAATAAGGGTAAATATGTCAAACATAAAACTACCTTTGACTTTGACTTCGGAGGTATTGGGATATTATGTAAACAATATGGGGATTATGAGGGAAATTGACATTCTCTATATATTAAAATCTGTCTTTTTAGAGCATGATCTATCATTTAATAAAGTTAAATGATAACGTAAATGGCAAAAAAAATAATACATATTTCAATATTCTAAATAACAAACAATACCGCATTTAAATTTATATTTTTTTGTCTTTTAAATTAGTCATTAACTTATTCAAATAACGTATTCATTAATAAAATTATAAAATAGAATATAGAAATAAAATTATAAAAATGTACAAATAAAAAATAAGGATTTCGGACGAATAATTATCCCAAATCTCAACCCAATTATTTATTTAGGACAAAAATCATTCTAAGTCCTGAATTTTTTTTTTTTTTTTTTTGTTTAATTTAGATGATTTTATGATACATTATCCCATTAAGATTTGAGATTGTTTTTATCATACTTACATATCATGTATTTCCTATAAATTTTAAGTTGTATTTTTTTTAAATTATTTTAGGGAAGTTTGTTTCTGAGTGTCAATTTATAGAAATATTATATATTACTTATTTTATTTATTTATTTATTATATGTTTAGTATAAAATTAAATATAGACGCATTTAAAATAGAACTAAACCAAAGTGTAATTCAAGAAATATGTATTAAGATAATTAGATAAAATAATTTTCCATAGCAATATTAGATTTTAAAATTAAATTATATAAAAATACTATATTTTATGATTAATTATTTGAATGAATTAATAATTATGCAATAATATTAATTGTTTAATAATAAAGGTAAATATGTCAAACATAAAAATACCTTTGACTTTGACTTTGACTTTGGAGGTATTGGGGTATTATGTAAACAATATGGGGATTATGAGGGAAATTGACCTTCTCTATATATTAAATTCTGTCTTTTTAGAGCATGATCTATCATTTAATAAAGTTAATGATAACGTAAATGGCAAAAAAAATAATACATATTTCAATATTCTAAATAACAAACAATACCGCATTTAAATTTATATTTTGTTGTCTTTTAAACTAGTCATTAACTTATTCAAATAAGGACTATATATGGAGAGATGACCATATACAAATCGGCCTGATGAAATATTATCCAGACATACAAGATATTGCCGATATTGTCTCTTCTTTTTTAGCTCGATGAGACAGTACATGTACTATTCCATATATCTTGATATTATTACTTTAAGACAATTTGTATTTGATCAACTCTCTATGTGTGAGAGGTTTCAAGAAACTCATATTTATATGGGTCCAGTCCTATATGATTATATCATATAAGGTGCCTTCATTCTCATGTCATCATATGTACGATCATGGATCAAGGTCGCTATATAATTATAGAATGAACCGCAACTATAGATAAACTGCAAATAAAGTACCCGTTGTGTTGACTATCTATAGACTATTTTACATTACTAACTTCATATTTAAATCATCTTGTGTATGACACTCATATACTAAATCTGAAGGCACATGAGTAATCAAGGCTAAACACGATAATTTACAATATGTAATATTAAACAAACACTTTGATAAATGAATAATGCATCTTTTTATTTCATATTATATAATTATGTTTACATTACGTGAAGCTCTAGGGTATATATCCCAACAATCTCCCACTCGCATTAGAGCAAATGGGACATGCCACGTAATCCTAGACTATCTAGGTGACATTCAAACACTTTAGCCGTAAGGTCTTTGTAAACGGACCAGCCAGGTTCTCTGCAGATGCAATCTTTGTGACAAAAACGTCTCATCTCTGCACTATCTCCCTGATGTGATGATATTTTCTCTCTGTATGCTTTCCCATCTTATGACTTCTTGGTTCTTTGGAATTCGCCACTGTACCACTATTATCGTAATAAAATGTGAGTGATTTATCCATATTTGGAAAAAATTTCAGATCTCCCAAGAATTTCCGGAGCCAGACCACTTTATTAGCTGCTTCACAAGCTGCATGGTGGAGTCAGCAATACAAGATTGCTTTATGCTTTTCCACACAATAGCTCCACACTTAGGGTAAACATTGATCCAGATGTTGATTTCCTAGAATCGATATTTGTCTGAAAATCAGAGTCCATATATCCCTTGAGGATCATATCCTCACCAGAATATACAAGTATATAATTTCTCGTTCTCTTAGGATACTTGAGAATATGTTTCACAGCCACCCAATGATATAATCTTGGGTAAGACTGAAAATTTACTGACTACTCTCACTACAAAGCAGATGTTTGGTCTCGTGCATAACATAACATATATGAGACTACCAACTGCTGAGGCATATGAGATATGTCTCATTTCTTCAACTCTTTAAGGTGTCTTAGGAGACTGTTCCTTCGACAAATGAATTCCATGTCGATAAAGAAAATTACATTTCTTGGAATTATGCATCCCAATTCGCACAAGGATCTTGTTGACATATGATGTCTAAGACATCACTAACAGTTGTTTCTTGCGATCCTGAAGAATCTGGATCCCAAGTACAAAACTGACATCTACTAAATATTTCATTTGTAATTGGTTAGCTAGCCAGATTTTCATGTCCGATAATATTTTTACATCATTCCCAATGAGTAAAATATCATCGACGTATAATACGAGAAAAATCACATTTCCGTCAATGATGCGCTTGTATACACAATGCTCATCAACATTCTACTCAAAATTATAAGACTTGATTGTGGTATCAAATCTTATGTTCCAAGATCGAGATGCTTGCTTGAGTCCATAAATAAACCTTTGCAGTTTGCAAACCTCTTGCTCTTGACCTTGTGATATGAACCCCTCTGGTTGTACCATATATATACACACATCAAGATTTCCATTCAAGAATGCAGCCTTGATGTCCATTTTCCAAATCTCATAGTCATAATATATAGCAATAGACAGAAGAGTGCATATGGATTTGAGTATGGCTACTGGTGAGAAAATATCCTCATAGTCAACTCCCTCTTTCTGGGTGTAACCCTTGGCCACTAGCCTAACCTTGAAGGTCTATACCTTCCCATCTGCTCCTCTCTTCCTCTTGTAGATCCACTTGCAACCTATGGGATTTACCCCATCAGGTTGGTCTATAAGATCCCAGACTGAGTTGAAATAGATAGACTCCATCTTGAGGAGGTTAATGGCTTTGAGCCATTTCACTTTATCAGAATCATCCAATGCACTACGATAGGTCAACAGATCATTTATACCATCACTGGAAGTGACAACTTGTGCCTCTCCAACTCCTAGGTAGCGATCAGGTTTTCGTACAACCATTCCACCACGTTTAGGAGGTAGATTATTCTGAAAAACTTGCATCTGATGCTCAGATGTCGAATGTGCTATGTTTTTGTCAACTATGGTTGACGATGGTGTGCTGGTGGAACCAGCGAGTAACTCTTCGAGTAACACTTTACTTCGAGATTTGAACTCCCTCATATAATCCTCCTTTAGATTCGTAGCATTTACTGACATAAATATTTTGTTATCATCCGGACTATAAAAGAACCCACCCTTAGTCTCATTAGGATAGCCTACAAATAGGCACACATGAGAACTAGGTTCCAACTTAGTAGTCTTATTCTTCAGCACATGTGCTTGACACCCTCCATATGCGAAAATGTCATAAATTAATTTTACGACCACTCCACAACTTTAAGGGAGTCTTAGAAACAGACTTAGATGAAATTACATTAAGAATATACGTCATTGTTTGCAATGCATACCCTCAGAATGAAATATGTAGTGAACTATAACTAAACATAGATATTATCATGTCTAGTAGGGTTCAATTTCTCTTCTCTGCAATACCATTTTTCTGTGGTGTTCCAGATGTTGTGAGTTGGGACACTATCCCATGCTCAACTAAGAATTTCTCAAAACCTCTGTTAGGGTATTTTCCTCCAAGATCTGATCATAGAGTTTTGATCGTCTTACCTAATTGGTTCTCAACCTCAGCACAATACTCTTTAAACTTTTCAAAGTATCTGACTTGTGCTGCATTAGATAAACATACCCAAATCTGGAATAATCATCAATAAATGTGACAAAGTATTCATAACCACATCGGGCTCTTACATTCATCGGTCTGTAAACGTCCACATATATTAGCTCAAGTGGGTCACTGGGTCTTATACATTTTCCAACAAAATATCTCTTAGTCATCTTTCCTTCTAGACAGAATTCGCAGAATGATAAAGTTTAAAGCTTTCACTGGTTTAAAGCTTCGTTTTTTATCAACCTGTCTATCCGGCCAAGGCTAATATGACCAAGTTTAAGATGCCACAGATATGTGTCATCATGATAAATCTTTTGCTGTTTTGTTTTAGGTTTTTCAATCTTAAACATTTCAGTGTTGAGCAATGAATTATGTGTAAACGGCCTTAACACATATAAATTATATTTTGAGTTTCTTGTGCAGATAGTTAATCCATTTATACCAATAATAACTAAATTACTATTAAAAAAATAGAAAAACCATAATCAAAAGTTTAGAAACAGAAATCAAATTCCTAATAAAATCAGGAATAAATAACACATTATTCAAATTCATATAACTACTATTTAAAAAACTTAGACAGGAAATTCCCACTGCTCTTGCTGAAACAACTTCCTCTGTCTCAACCCTAATGATATAATCATCTTCAGCAAAGTCCCTCCATGAATCAAAAAGCAGCAAAGAAGAACAAATATGGTTAGTGGCTCCAGAACCAACAATCCATGCGGACTTATCTGTAAGGGATATGCCCTATACCCAACTTATGGATGGGCTATATGTACATGTATTTGTAATATTTTTCATTAATTAATAAAATGACAATCTTTATTATACGTGTCTTACATAAATTATATGAATCATCAAACACTGTAATAAATTCCTTGGAGTAATAAGATGATGGCTTCCACGGCTTATGAGAATCATTACTCTCAAACGTTCATAATCATAGTTTTGTGAATAATCTAGGCGTTTACAAAGCGGATAGACTAGCATGATGATATGATCCGTCCTTAAGTGGGGTAGCCGATCTCATAGGCTACTAGCGGAGATCCGTCCGCTTGGTGTATCACATGGATGCATGAGTTGCTCGTGTCCATCGAACTGACAGCCGAAAGTTTTCACATGGAGTGTTTATCCTATGTGTCTGTGAGAACTTTCATGTATCGATTGTATGACTAATCCTTAGACTTGAGGTCTTTACAATCTTATGTGTGGATCAAATGACTTTGACATTCTCCTTCCCCGGTTCGAAAGATCCGGTCATAAGGGTATAATTGGGTCATTTGTTGAAACACATGAAATTTGTAAAGATACAACAGAGAATCGCCACTCTCTCAGATAATATTTTCTTATAAGAGTAGTATTCCAGTTCGCGGGTTGATATATGTGATCAGTGCTTGAGACTGTGGCCGCAGCGGAAGAATCATATAGATTCTTGGGTTAACACGATTCATGACACTATCAACATCATACCTTTGACTATATGGGTAGACATTTTCCATACCCTAGGTCAAACGGTGGGGATACAGTGAGGCGAGAACCGTATTATATGTAAATCGCATACATAATGGGTATATATCTTTCCTTCTCATTTGGGGGCTTTGTCATGTTGCTAGATGTCAACCTTGGTCATTGAAATCGAACGACCATCTGATCGGAGGATAATTTATGTTCTATTAAATTATCACGATTCATTTCATGTCCAACTTGAGGGGAACCTAAAAGGTCACACACAACAAAGTCGAAATCAATGGTTAACAGTGCACAGTACAAATTTAACAGCATATATGATTGTTGTAGGAATTGTTCATAAATGGTTCAATGTGTTTAATTATTGAACATATCATTTATGAGGTTCCAAAGTGGCTTAGGGATTGGTGAATGACGATAGGGGCACTTTGGGAATTGGAAAGATGATAAGAAATAAATAATAAATAATAAAAATCTGCATTTTTTTTTAATTTTTTATTTGTTTTGAATTCCAATTCGGCCCAAACTCTTATTAGGGTTTTATAATCTCATTAAACCACTATATAAGATCCAATGGCTAAGATTTAATTAGCATTTATCCCACATCGGATTCTTAATTAATTTTGTTGTCTTTGGAGCACCTATATAAACCCAAAGAATTCTTTACAATTTTTTACACCAAAACCTTTCATATATTGGGTTTATATAAGTGAGCAACTCTAAAGTTTAAGAGTAAGCCACTTATTTTGAGGATCCTTAAGTCTAATTGACTAGAGGAATCTCAAGTTAAAATTTTTGAGGTATTTGCCTAGGCTAGCACCAAGGGCAAAGTACCCGTGCACTCAAGGCGTAGTCTTGCCATTGAGTTTTGGCTTTGGTGTGTACACCTTTGGAGGCACAAACTTGGGTGGCTCTTGGAATGGGAAGAGCTTGCTGAGTTCGGGAAAATCTTGTAGATTGGAGGGAGGACTGGAGGAGTCTTCGGTTCAAGTAAGTCTTTTTCTTTCTTTATTTTTAATTAGAGTTCTTATGATAGTTAGCAATTTAAGTTTATGTTCTTTGCATGTTTTATGAGTTTTTATGCTTAGAATATATAATAACATGCCTAGGCTTGTAGAATAATAAAAACAAATGGGTCTTGGGCAAAGGGTTAGCGGCATCCTAATTTTTAATTTTACGCTGCGCACTCGCGGCCACTTCCCAACAGTGGTATCAGCGCGCCGGTTTTTGTTTTGATTATTTCTCTCTCATTTGAACTCGAAATTAGGTGTGTAAAAGCTCGTTGGAAATCTAACACCCTGAACTTACTTTTAGGCACAAGTTTTGCATGATTTGGTTAAGATTTGAATTGTGAAATTGCATTTAAAGTTCACGCATCTGTAAAAAATATGAATAGTAAATTTATTTGATTAAAATAAAATGCAATATCATAATTAAATATTAATCAAAGTTATTTAATGCCTAAAATAATTCCAGCATATTAAAACTCATATGCTTGATGATTCTATGTATGATTAGAATTGGCATGATTATTTTAGGGTGCAAGCATCTAGAGACTTTCGAAGGAAATAGAGAGTGTATTGCTTATCCCTTAGCTAAGTAATTATTCTGTGATGAACTTAGAGATTTATTACCTTTAAGGCTAATAAATATAAATCACTTGTTTATAATAAAAGACATTATAAAAGATACAAGTGGGGTGTGACCAAGGCGTTAATAAAACTTTCCAAACTAAAGTTAATTTAACCAAAGGTATTACTAGAGTTAGATAATGATTTGGTGTCTTCCTTCACTCATTACCTTTTTATAGATAAAAAGGAAAAGTTGTGAAGACATCTAGATAATCATTTACTCAAGGCTTACCTTAAAGCATATTTAAAGTGTTGGACTAATTTGGAGGATCTATTGTTTATTCCTGTCACCAAGGTAATAAGAGCCTAATAGGTAAGGGTATTTAAGAGAGTTCGCTCCACCCTCTCTCTGGGGAATTTTCAATGGAGGAATCCATTTGACAGTTATTCACTTAAACTTTCTAAAATCCTCAATAATAATTTAAGTCTAAAATTTGCCTCCCATTGTAAAGTATAGACCCAAAGGGCTTAAACCGTAATGGCAGGACTAGGCTTTACCAGACTGACCAATACCAATTTATCCCTAAATCGTACTATTGACAATGGTTTGACTTTTCTGAGTCATAAGACGCAGCGACCCTTAGGTGTGGTCTTATAACTTAGTGGCAAAGATTAGGTGTCCACGAGGACTAGCATAAGCTATGGCATGTTTGATTGCCCAACCCAATGATCAAGGAATTGTGATTTATATCGTAAATTGGTTGGGAACCTACCTAATTATCGTATTTTATAACGACCGGCCCTAGTCGGATTTATGAAATAATGATATAATGGGATCATTGCCCACAAGAAATACATCATATTGGGGTTGATGCGATTTGTTTAAAATTTTAAAATAATTGATTGGGAGCAACTTCATAATATTAAAAGCCATGTTATTATGAAACATTAATGAAAACATATTCCTAATTTTAACATTCTCTCTTAATAGGTGGGTTAAAATATTTCACAAACATTCAAATGGAAAACAGATTATCACTTTGTTCCATCCTTGATGAGCATAAGCTCAAAGGGGACAACTACAATGACTGGTTTAGAAACATTAAAATTGTCTTACGACAAGAAAAGATTTTCTATGTTCTTGAAAGACCATTTCCCCCTGAACCCGCAGAAGATGCTGACCAAAATACATTTGATGCTTGGAAGAAACACGTCGATGATGATGAGCAAGCAGTTTGCATAATACTTAGCTCTATGTCGGACAAACTTCAGAAAACTCACAAAGATATGGATGCTCAAACCATCATCTTTCAATTGAAGGAGTTGTATGCAACTTCCGTTCATACCGTGAGATTCCAAGCGTCATGTGCCTTATTCCAAACAAGGTATAAGAAAGTATTTGTTAGTGGACATGTGCTTAAGATGATTGGCCACATTGAAAAATTGGCCAACCTCGGGTTCATCATGGATCATGAGATAGGTCACGATCTAATTCTTCAGTCCTTACCAAAAGACTTCTCTAACATTATTATGCAGTTTCATTTGTCTAATAAAGAAGCTACTTTAGTAGAATTGCACAATCTGATAAACAAGAAGAGAAAGACTTGAAACCAGAGCTTAAAACCTCCGTCATGCTTACGGGTACGGACCTTACGGGTACTGACCTGAAGCCACGAGGCCCAAAGAAAAATAAGGGCAATGCCAAGGCTCCAGATCACCTAAAGCCCAATGGTAAGGTGGAGAAGAAAAAAGGAAAGGGGAAATGTTTCTTTTGTAGAGAGAAGGGTCATTGGAAGAAATACTGCAGATCCTTGAAAGCCAATGAAGCTAGGGAAGCCCAAGAGGCCAAAAAGCCCAATGCTCCAGGTATGTTGTATATGATTGAACTATATTATCAAAACTCTGAAGCTTCTACTTGGGTGCTTGACACCGGTTGTGAGACTCACTTGTGTAACAATGTGTAGGGCCTGAGAAACAGTAGGAGACTCCGTCATGGGGAGGTTGACTTACGCATGGGTAATGGAGCAAAACTGGCTGCATTGTGCGTGGGGACTTATTCATTAGTTTTGACGAATGGTTTAGTTTTAGACTTAGAAGATCGTGTTTATGTACATTCTCTAGTAAAGAACATCATTTCAATTTCTTTTTTATGTAATAAAGGCTTTTCATGCCTAATAAGTTGTAATGAATGTTCTATTTATTTCAATGAAATAAAATATGGAGATGGTATTTTGAATAATGGTATCTATGTCTTACAAACTAACAAAGAATGTTCAACCTCTAATATATACAACGTTAACTCGAATAATCTCAATGAATCACTTCTATGGCACAGTCGCTTAGGTCATATCAATGAAACAAGATTAACTAATCTACATAAGGATGGGTATTTCAGACCCTTCAAATATGATCCTTATGGAACTTGTGAGTCTTGTTTACTTGGTAAAATGACCAAATTACCCTTCAAAGGTAAAAGACAGCGTGCAGCGGAGACATTAGAACTCATACATTCTGATGTATGCAGAACAATGTCAGTCACCGCTAGAGGTGGATTCTCCTACTTCATTACCTTTATCGATGATCACTCGCGATATGGGTATGTGTACCTTATGCGGTACAAATTTGAAGCCTTTGAGAAATTCAAAGACTTCAAAGCTGAAGTAGAAAACCAGCTTAATAAAAGTATTAAGTCACTAAGGTCTGACCTAGTGTGGTGAATACTTAAGCGACACATTTCAAGATTACTTGAGAGAAAATGGCATTGTTTCCCAGTGGACTCCTCCAGGAACTCCACAACATAATGGGTCTCCGAAAGGAGAAATCTGACATTATTAGATATGGTCCGATCAATGATGCCAGGCACGGATCTACCTCTTTCATTTGGGGGTCTTGCTTTAGAAACTGCAACACTACTACTAAACCAAGTTCCTTCCAAGACTGTTAGTCAAACACCATATGAGTTATGGTCTGGGAAACGTCCTAGTCTTAGTTATCTAAGAGTTTGGGGATGTGACGCATATGTTAAGCTCACAAAACTAACAAATTGGATGATAGGGCAGTTAAATGTAAGTTTGTAGGATATACCTTGAACTCAAGAGCATACGTGTTCTACGTCCTAAATGAACAAAGAACATTTGTCTCACTAAATGCTAAATTTCTAGAGAATGAATTCCTTCTCAAGAAATATAGTGGGAGTAGACTTGACCTCGATGAGGTACGAGAAGAACAAACTAACATAGAACTAAACCCCAGGCCTCTCAAAAGGGTAGTGATGGAACAACCACAAGGTTATGAACTTAGAAGGTCTGGTAGGGAAAATATGAGCCTGAAAGATATGGTTTCCATATTGATAAGGAATATGATCAGGTCATTGATAATGACGATCCCACCAGTTATGAAGATGCAATGCGTGACATTGATTCAGTCAAGTGGCTTGAGGCCATGAATCTGAAATAGACTCTATGTATCAGAATCAAGTCTGGGACTTGGTGGATGCACCTGAAATGATAAAACCCATAGGCTGCAAGTGGATTTACAAGTGTAAAACTGATGCAGAAGACAACATCCAAACCTATAAGGCTAGGTTGGTGGCGAAAGGTTATAGACAAATCCAGGAATTTGACTATGACAAAACCTTCTCGCCTGTTGCAATGATAAAGTCCATTCGAGTTTTACTGGCACTAGCTGCACACTTTGATTATGAGATTTGGCAGATGGATGTCAAAACAGCTTTCCTTAATGGGAACCTCGTAGAGGAAGTCTATATGACACAACCTGAGGGGTTTGCATCTAAGGATGATCATAATAAAGTATGCAAGCTTAAACGATCCATTTATGGACTCAAGCAAGCCTCCAGAAGTTGGAATATACGATTGGATGAGACAATCAAAGAATTTGACTTCATCAAAAATGTAGACGATCCTTGTGTTTACAGGAAAAGTAGTGGGAGTGCTGTTATATTTCTTGTATTATATGTCGATGACATATTAATCATCGGGAATGATATTCTCATGATGCAAGCCACCAAGCAATGGTTATCTCAGAATTTCTCCATGAACGATTTGGGAGAAGCAGCCTACATCCTCGGCATTAAGATCTACCGTAATAGATCTAAGAGGTTGTTAGGACTTTCTCAATCTACGTACATAGATAAGGTTTTGAAAAGATTCAAAATAGAAGATTCCAAAAGAGGTAATTTACCTACTTGTCATGGAATCAAATTATCTAAGGAGCAATGTCCACATACTCATTCAGATAGAGAGCGTATGAGTATGATCCCTTATAATTCAGCTGTTAGGGATATGCCCCATACCCAACTTGTGGATGGGCTATATGTACATGTATTTGCAATATTTTCATTAATTAATAAAATGGAAATCTTTATTATACGTGTCTTACATAAATTATATGAATCATCAAACACTGTAATAAAGCCCTTGGAGTAATAAGACGATGGCTTCCACGCTTTATGAGAATCATTACTCTCAAACGTTCTTAGTCATAGGTTTATGAATAATCTGGGCGTTCACAAAGCGGAGAGACTAGCATGATGATATGATTCGCCCTTAAGTGGGGTAGCCGATCTCATAGGCTACTAGCGGAGAACCGTCCACTTGGTTTATCACATGGATGCATGAGTTGCTCGTGTCCATCGAACTAACTGCCGAAAGTTTTCACATGGAGTGTTTATCCCATGTGTCTGTGAGAACTTTCATGTATCGATTGTATGAATAATCCTTAGACTTTAGGTCTTTACAATCTTATGTGTGGATCAAATGACTTTGACATTCTCCTTCCCCGGTTCAAAAGATCCGGTCATAAGGGTATAATTGGGTCATTTGTTGAAACACATGAAGTTTGTAAAGATACAACAAAGAATCACCACTCTCTCGGATAATATTTTCTTATAAGAGTAGTATTCCAGTTCGCAAGTTGATATATGTGATCAGTGCTTGAGACTGTGGCCGCAGCGGAAGAATCATATAAGATTCTTGGGTTAGCACGATTCATGACACTATCAACATCATACCTTTGACTATATGGGTAGACACTTTCCATACCCTAGGTCAAACGGTGGGGATACAGTGAGGCGAGGAATCGTATTATATGTAAATCGCATACAGAATGGGTATATATCTTTCCTTCTCATTTGGGGGCTTTGTCATGTTGCTAGATGACAACCTTGGTCATTGAAATCGAACGACCATCTGATCGGAGGATAATTTATGTTCGATTAAATTATCACGATTCATTTCATGTCCAACTTGAGGGGAACCTAAAAGGTCACACACAACAAAGTCGAAATCAATGGTTAACAGTGCACAATACAAATTTAACAGCATATATGATTTATGTAGGAATTGTTCATAAATGGTTCAATGTGTTTAATTATTGAACAGATCATTTATGAGGTTTCAAAGTGGCTTAGGGATTGGTGAATGACGATAGGGGCACTTTGGGAATTGGAAAAATGAATAAGAAAATAAATAAATAAATAAATAAAAATCCGCATTTTTTATTTTATTTTATTTTATTTGTTTTGAATTCCAATTCGGCCCAAACTCTTATTAGGGTTTTATAATCTCATTAAACCACTATATTAAGATCCAATGGCTAAGATTTAATTAGCATTTATCCCACATCAGATTCTTAATTAATTTTGTTGTCTTTGGAGCACCTATATAAACCCAAAGAATTCTTTACAAATTTTTACACCAAAACCTTTCATATATTGGGTTTATATAAGTGAGCAACTCTAAAGTTTAAGAGTAAGCCACTGATTTTGAGGATCCTTAAGTCTAATTGACTAGATGAATCTCAAGTTAAAAGTTTTGAGGTATTTGCCTAGGCTAGCACCATGGTAAAATACCCATGCACTCAATGCGTAGTCTTGCCGTTGAGTTTTGGCTTTGGTGTGTGCACCTTTGGAGGCCACACACTTGGGTGGCTCTTTGGAATGTGGAAGAGCTTTTGAGTTCGAGAAAAACTTGTAGATTGGAGGGAGGACTGTATGAGTCTTTGGTTCAAGTAAGTCTTTGGTTCAAGTAAGGCTTTTTCTTTCTTTATTTTTAATTAGAGTTCTTATGATAGTTAGCATGTTTAAGTTTATGTTCTTTGCATGTTTTATGAGTTTTTATGCTTAGAATATATAGTAACATGCCTAGGCTTGTAGAATAATAAAAACAAATGGGTCTTGGGCAAATGGTTAGCGGCATCATAATTTTTAATTTTCCGCTGCGCACTCGCGGCCGCTTCCCAACATTATCATCCTCCACTAATAGAGGTTCGATAACAAGTAAATTGTATTTACCTGTAACCTTTTTCTCTTTCACCTCAGTAAGGTATTTAAGACAGTTCCTTTTCCAATGCCCGTCATTGTTGCAGTGGAAAAACTTTCCCTTGGGCTTGGCATCCTTGAAGTCTTTCTTGTTCTTCTTTATAGCATTTGCCTTAGCATTCCCAATGTATTTCTTCTTTTTACTGGCAGATTTAGAAGATTCGGTAACATTTGCCTATCCATTGGGTTTACGAGGATCCACTAGTATGGACTCATAGTAGATGAGTGTTGGGGTCAGGTGCGGCGGAAGCGCTGTTCGGGCGAAATCGTAACTTTAAAATTTTTTAAACTTACCGAATAAAGTATTCGATATCCCATATGAATAATTCATTCATATTTCACCTAATTATATTTATTCGATATCAAATAACGATATAAATAATTTAGAAACACTACAAAACTTTTACGAAAATATTTTTCCGTAAAATAGCATAAAACACGTTTTTGTCCGAACCGACCAATCATTACACACAGGGGCTGCCCAGGTCAGCCCCAATAGTACTTGGGTAGTTCATAGGTTGCCCGAACAGTGACCAATTCACTGTTTGGACAGCGGACACCCGGTAAGTCCGAAACTCACCCGATAACGCCATTTTTCACCGTTTTCGTATATTTTCAATCCGAAATAATTTCCGGCAATTATTCTAATGCCCAATACACATCCAATACATTTAAATAACATATTTTTCATCACCAAAATTCAAGAATTTCCAGATATGATCTGGGTGTCAAAAATATCATTTTTCATGCTTTAAATCCAATTTTCTCAACATTAATCATATTAATATTTACACCAAATAAAGCTACCACCAATGAAGAACTCAAGAACAATTCTATGAGTTACAAGAGTGGTCATAACACTCTAGAATGACAACAAGTCATCAAATGATAAAATTGAACTAATATTATTCAATCTAACTTCACACATGCATCTAACCTCCAAATCCATCCTCCAAATCAAAAAGCCCCAAAATTTAGAGTATAAAGAAATTTTGTTAGAATCTCTACAACATAAAATTCAAGTAAGAATAACAAAATAATTTTTCTAAGCTAAAGAAAACAAAAGATTACCTTAATCTTCCTTAAGCTCCTTTAGCTTTTGTTCTTGTAGGAATTTTCTTCTCTAAAATACTTAGAGATTTTTTTTATGATATTTGGAGGTTAGGGTTAACATTAGCCAACAAAAGAAAATATATCTCGTTTTTATATATAACTTGGCCGAATTTAGAGAGGCATTATGGTCAATTTGGTTAATTTAATTAAAGCCTAAGGTTACTTGTTTAATTTGAACACTTCAAACTTAAAATAAAATCATACCATTTGTTACCAATAATAAATAAAAATATGTAATAACAATTATTACAAATGGATATTAATCTAATTAAATATAAAGTTAAAGTAGACAAATTCAAATTGAATACTTTAACCTTAAAATTTAATATTATTAGTAACCAATAATCATTAAACATATTACATAACAATTATGTAATATTGATATTATTTAATTATCTAAATATTTAACATTTAAATATCTAAATAATTAATTAATATAATTATTAATATATATGCATTTTTATTTACACTAAATAACAATACATTTATTAATGACATGTGTCAAAATCTCATTTGACAATTAATTAATATATATCAAATAAAATTTTGTATCAAATACAAATACATATTAATTATTAATTGACCAAAAATCCTCTAATGCATGTATTTTTCGTTTAACGGTTAAATAATTCGAATTAACATATTTAATCCGATAAAGTATTATGAATAATCTGTATTATGAATAACGCGTTGCCCAAGTGCTCAACAAGTACACTTCATATTGTGGGACTCTTTAAGTTTAGGTTTATCCGTCACAAAATCCAATTTCGTATCCATAATTCACCCACTGATGAATTATGACGACCACAGATAATCTCACTAAACTATGCAAATCGAGGTCATCACATACGTATAATCCATCCGTCACAGGCTATCAATATTATACCGAAGATATAGATGGAAACATCAAAACCCTAAGGTATAATGTAATCGACTTTCAAATTTACGATCTCTAAATAACACTCGGAACTCGCTTTCAAAGTATACCACGACCATGGATTTACTATATCGCAAACACGTTCAAGATACCTATGCCATGTACACAGGACTGACGGATTCTGTTTGATACTCACAGGATATCATGAGCATCATTCCACACCCAACGAGCAGGCGGAGGTCTGATCTAAATAGATCTGTGACGTGACTGCCATCAAAGTGTAGATGATGTCTCATATATCCACAGTGGTATCTCAAGTTGAAGGACCACTATGTTACTCGACTCGAGAATATTCCTATTGACGTTAGTGTACCATATATTAGGAAATCTTCGGTGAGTCAGTCAGTGTTTATCAAATAAACACATACACGTATATACGAGTCTCTTGAGACTCATGGTTCATTGGGATAAACCATCGGACCAAGTCACGATATACGATATGTACTAGTCTCAACGAATTTTACTAACTGACCCGTGTTAGTAAATCTTGACCAGGAACTTTATTTGAGAATATACAACTTATAGTGACACTTTCTAATGCCAATTACAAATATGTTGTAACTGCGCACTACGTTGTAAATCCTGGGGTCTTTGTCTAATATATACATATCACTAAATCAGATTTAGTTTCAATATAATCATAATTAGATCGAATACGTATATAAAAACAAGAGGTGTAACCATTAAGTAAATAATATTATGGAAAAAAGGTATTCATGAATCGAACATAAATACGATCCGGATTGGCACTCTGAGCACCAACCCTAACAATTTCTCACACTTTCTCTAGTGCCAATCCACGATATCATATACACATCTCAATATGTATCACATACTTATGGCCCTCAAGAGCTCACCTAGCACTCAAGAGGTAGACAATAACAAATGGGTCCTCTATAACATATTAAGTTTGTCCAACAAACTCAAACGTTTCTCTTAGCTAGCATCATTCATATTTTATGGAACCTAAGTTTTACATCAGTATGACTCAGATGCGACATGAATATTGTGCTACAGTTACTGAGTTGTCTATGTATGTAGGGATCAAATCCAAAATACTATGCAGACAACCGCAAGCACAATACTAATATCAAAACTTCTAATCTATAAGGTCACTTTGCAACTTCATAAGTCAATACTTCATAAATTACAACTAATTCCACTAACATAGTATAATCATCTATGACACTCCCACTGCATCTTTTCTGACTCTATATGACGTAGACCATCTAACGTCATAATTAGACTCAAAACTAATCTGAACCTAATGGTTGCGGACTATATTCTCCATGAATAAGAAACTCGTTCTTAATATCTCAAAGAACAAAGAACATGTTTCAAGACCCATCATATGGTCTACAGGGTATCAAAATAGCTCGTAACAATTACGATTAAATTGATATCTTTAATCCCACATAATATAGTAATCATTATGCCATCATCCTATGATGCATAAGATTGACTAGACATCCTAATCAATTTCTCTTTCGACAAAGGAATCATCCTTTACGAAAGATAAATATTATATACAAGAGATACACTAACTGTCAAACATTTATACTAATTGTTAAATAGTTATACTTGTTGTGTTCTTTATTAGATCATATCTAATGCACGACTAATGGAATTATCTCACAAATCTCTTAGTTTTATATCATAGATAAAAACTTATATCGAATATAACAAAGACCACTCCCACTGCTATCATGGAGAAAAGAAGACTAATGTAAACCTTTTACCTCACAAACATCTCATTATTACCTTAATAATGATAAGGTCGTTAAGATATATAATACTAGAAAGAAATTTATATGCTCCCACTAATCTTACTATCACATATGTATTCTCTATGCTTTGATAAAATCAGATAATCTGACTGATATCAAAATTAGAGAACACAGATTTCCAGAAGACTCATATGAGTCTACAATAAACTCTATAAGCTAGTATACCAAACTGCGATCTTAGCAGAATACAAACTCCAGGGTCGTTCCAGAATGAACTCTTCAAACAAAGAAATCACAACGGAACTCTGATCTGAAGAAACCATTCAAAACACAACTTTGCATTCTTTAGCCAAAATATACAGTTTAATATTAAAATTAACCAACATATCTTTAATTGTTCAATTAGTACGACTAGAGACAAGTTTACACAAAATCTACAATAGATTACCGAGTATAAACTTTCTCATTGTCATACTATAAAGGTCAAACCTTTAATAAGCTCATTTTACTTTTGCTGCGCAAAACATTTGTACATTTTATGAATGATTCATAACGAAAGCTTAATCAAGTTCCAAACTTGATCGTAGTAAGATATGAACAACCTTAGATCTATGATTTAAGGCTAACTTCCGGAATCGATATCAAATATCGCTCTCACTATAAGTTATAGGATAATTTTCTTCGATAAGAAAACAACAGAACCATTTAGTATCAAATACTTCACAAATGATTCTGACATCCTATTAGACTTATATGGAAGATGTTTAATGGTCATTTCATCTTATTAATTATGTAGTTCCATTTATAGTTTATCACTCCCACATTTGACTTCAATAAGTCAAGTCTTTTCTATAATGGTCAACATCTGATGTTACACACTAAGTAATAAAATAATTTTATTACTCGGGATCATAGAAAAGATATTCTATCAAATAGAATACAATATTCTATTAAATAGAATAAATGATAAACTTTTATTTGTACCTTCGAGGCGTAAGTACTTTTAATTATATAACCATTATATAAAAGAAAGATTCAAATCTCAAACTTTTCAAGATTTGAATTTTCTACTTATACATATCATATACGTAACTGTAGAAATTAATGGAACATTAATTAAGAGGATGAAATAATGTTATTGGAGCATATCCCCAAGAGTATTGAAACTAATTCGGTAACATTCAATATCAAATGAATCAAATCATATAAGATTCGATTCCTCCCACTAAGCAATTCCATCACGATGGAATCGTAGAAGAATAATATTGAGAAAGAATCATATTCTTTGAATAATCTTAGAACTAATTTCCATAAATTCATATGTTTGATCGTATCAAACATCTTTGAACAATTTAGAGACTCACAATGAATTTTAAAGATACAGTTTTCAAAACTTCAGATCGAATATTTTTGAACCAATCAAAATATTCTATCCGCGTTTCATTAGAAATATGTAACTAAGTCATGAAAACTCATACACTGAGTTACTAAGTAAAAAAAACTACCTTAAGCAATTTATAATTCATTAAACTATATACATCTAATGTATCAGTTTAATAATTTTTTATGGTCCAATGACAATCATTGATTAAATGAGATTTAATCATATTCCTGAATACAATATTCATTAAATGAATAAGGATATGTGGTGTGATCTCGTATCAGATCATCCTTTACCATACGGAATAAGCATCTAATGCTCAAGTGATAAATCTCATAAAGCATTATTCTAAGTTATTTACTTAACAAAATATTTTTCTTAATATTTATCTCTAGGTCAATGACAATACTAGTCGTATTAGAATATGTAACAATTATTTATATATAACAAGTAACTATCCAATAGTTGCATGTTCTGATATCAAATATCAAAACAATCATTAAACAATATTTCAAATAACTAGATGGGAGATCTGGTATCTAATACATATAGTTTTCATGTTGTGAGAATCAATATTTTCTACACACAACTATACTTATCTCATTTCTTTAACTTTATAATTTGCCTTTAATTATTCACAACAATTGCAAATATTTAATTAGCAAACAATGTCGGACGCGTGACCTCTAAAGGTCACTAAAGCCAAGAAACATCATTAGCGGATAAACAAATACTTAATGGGGTTTTCTTAATGCCTGTGAAGAATCTTGAGACATGAACCAATTCAGGTCAATCTTTACTACATAAGAAACTATTCTCTCTTCAACAATATATCCTAAAACAAATATATATATATATATAGATTACCTATCGTGACTTAGTCACTAAGTCACTAACCATCTTGATTTTTTAAGAAAATCAGAACAACAATTCCTGATGGTTTAGATTAATCTAACAATATCCAAGCCTACTCAAAATCTAGAACCTATTCTAGAAAATTGCAACCATAAAGGAAGTGAGAAAACATATATATAAAATATACATGCAGTGGATTAAAATTTTAATTCTATCAACATTATAGAATAAGGAAAACATAAGTGGCAATTTCCATAATATTACACACTGCATTAGTTATAGATTTTTAACCCAACAGTGCCTCCCACTATTTTACGTAATACCGTAATCCCCAACGGAAAACGAGAATTCAATAATTAAATCGAATTCCATAATGGGAAGTGGACCCATGAATATATTTCGACTCACAGTTTTGGCACGGTCTCGCATACGTATATTCACAGGTAGATAATTCATTGTCAATCATATTCACTGTGACTCCTAATTATGATCTTGTTTTTTTCTCTTTGTGACAGCTTTGGCATGTTCACAGGAGGCGTATCAAAGCTTCACTTGTCAGTGACAAACTCAAGTTACTGATGTAGTCCTGACAGCTTTGGCTCGTTCAGGATTTCCACTTTCACTTGAATTTATCTATTATCATATAAGTTCTATCGGCACAAATGAACTACCATCAGCCATAACTACACAGCTTTGGCACGATACAACTACAACATCGGGAAAACATTCGCATTTGTATTGACAAGGCGGACCAAGAAACAAGTATTCCTAATACTAGTCACTTTAATGCCTTATTTAGGCGGGGATATTCCTAAAGAGGGTTATTACTCTACATCAAATGAAAATATTTAATCTAGATCAATTTCTTAACAAATTAATTCTACCTGAGAAAACATAACTTAGCTTGACCATTAAATCTCAGTTATGTTTTCTCGTTAGCGTAAAACCAAAAAATCAAGAAACATTTAGATTACAAGCATGTGAAAATATCAAAATTGGATTATATATCATATATCAAGCATGAAAAATATAATGGATGCATGATCAAACTGGCTCTGATACCAATTTTGTTGGGGACATGCACGGCGGAAGCGCTGTTCGGGTGAAATTGTAACTTTAAAATTTTTTAAACTTACCAAATAAATTATTTAATATCCCATATGAATAATTCAATCATATTTCACCTAAATATATTTATTCGATATCAAATAATGACATAAATAATTTAGAAACACCACGAAACTTTTACGAAAATATTTTTTCACAAAATAGCATAAAACACATTTTTGTCCAAATCGACCAACCAATACACACGGGGGCTGCCCAGGACAGCCCCAATAGTATTTATGTAGTTCATAGGCTACTCAAACAGTGACCAATTCACTGTTTGGACAGCGGACACCAGGTAACGCCATTTTTCACCGTTTTCGCATATTTTCAATCTGAAATAATTTCTGGGAATTATTCCAATTCCCAATACACATCCAAAACATTCAAATAACATATTTTCATCACCATAATTCCAAAATTTCTAGATCTGATCTGGGTGTCAAAAATATAATTTTTCATGCTTTAAATCCATTTTTCTCAGCATTAATCATATTAATATTTACACCAAACGAAGCCACCACCAATGAAGAACTCAAGAATAATTCGAGGAAATACAAGAGTGGTCATAACACTCTAGAATGGAAACAAGTCATCAAATGATAAAATTGAACTAATATTACACTAATATTATTTAATCTAACTTCACACATGTATCTAACCTCCAAATCCATCCTCAAAATTAAAAAGCCCCAAACCTTTGTAACGACCGGTGGTCTTTACTACTATTGACTGTAGCACGGTTGCATGGCGGGATGAGAACTACGTAATAAAATTTTCTCCGAGCATACCTACATTCTTGGGACAACTTTATGGACAAACAGTAAATACTTCGAAACCTCGATATGGAATTCTACGATGTTCTATTCCGGACAGCTTATGGTATTTGGGCCGTAACTTTCTCATTCGCACCCTGATTTCTATGAAATATATATCGTTGGAAATCTGAGACCGTGATCTACAACTTCTGCGTTGAATATTTTTCCAAACACGGACCAGATATAGGTCAAGTCACAAATTCGGATAAATAGTGATTTCGGACCCAAATGGAAAAATCTCAAACTTTCTCCATTATTCTACAGTTTTCTACATTATTCTTAATATCAATTGAGTCCTACTATATAAAGAGGGCTACTATTCAATGTTTTGAGAATTTGGAACAAAAGAAAGAATGGTGAGACGTGAGGGAGAGACGAAGAAGAAGAAAGAAAAGAAGAAGAAGAAGAAAAGAAGAAGAAGAAGAAGAAGAAGGAAAAAGGAAGAAGAAGAAGTGCAAATCAATCATCCATCAATCTAAGAAGAAGACAAACTACCATGGGGACTTGAGGAATGAAGAAGAGTAAAAGAAAGAAGGTAAAAGACTTGACCCATAAACTTAATTTTTAGATTTTGGAAGTATGATGATAGAATATGGGTGTTGGGAGGATTATTATGTGTATGTGATTGAGATGTGATGATGATTGAGATGATAATTGTGTGACTAATTATATGGATTAAAAATTGTTAAGTTTTGGGTTTAATCATATGAATTAAAGTTGGTTGTTTATGAAATGATGATTTGGTTTATGTGGAATTGGGTGTAATATGGTGTTTTGAGTATTGATTGTAGTATGGGAATGTTAGGGTTTTAAATTGTGTGAATGGGAATTAAAGAAGAAAGGGGCAGAATCCTGGAAAACTGCCTCACGTCGCGAAGCGTAAAAGATGTGTGTCGCGACGCACAAGAAGAATATGGATGCACGTTTCTAGTCTTATATATCGTCTGAATACAGTGAGTGGACCTCTTTTCTCAAACTGGTTTTATGTATAAGTTTTGATATCAGACTTACTTTCACGCTTTTGGGCGTTAGAATATTTTACTATTACAGTTATTTCATAAATAATTATGATTTGAGTTTTAATTAAGAAAGAAATGTTGTTCAGAAAAGGTTTTATACATTCTTGAAATTCAAGCATGAGTTTTTTGATTTTCGAGGCATGTGGGAAAAACCCACCTCAGTATGTAACTAGTACATATATGGAATTGATGGACAGAAAACATGTGCACATGTAGAGGATTGGGGGGACGGCGATACGTACTCCCTCAGATCCTAGATTAGGGATAGGGGGACGGCGATACGTAACGCCTCTAGACCCTAGTTTCAGAGCTTGGTGTTAGTGTCCTAGACATGCCACATGATCTCTAAGCGTGATTATTGTGTGAATATAATAAGATAAGTTGCGGAAATTACTTACATTGCTCGGTAGAGAAGTTTGAAATTTCTCCTCGGATGTAGAAGCTCCAAGCTTTCTTTGTTGTTCCAAACTCATGGGTGAGTTTCCATATCACCTTCATTTACTCCTCAAGTGATAGCTTGCAAGAAATTTTGCAACAAACTTTCCATGGAAGGGAGATGAGCTCACGACAATGAAGGGTTTTTTGAAGAGAGAGAGATTTTTTTTTTTTTCATATATTTTGTTTCAAAAACAAAAAGTAATAAACAAGTTGACTTGTAAAATGCGTATATGCTTTTCCAAAAGCTAAAACAAAATTGTGTTAAAAAGAAATGCATTAAATGCATTCACCCACTTCCATCAACTAATGACTAGTTATGTAAGTTAGTGGGTCCCACACTTAAATTCAAAATTCAAGTTGGGTTACTCAACACACTTCGGGCTCGGGTTAGTTTAATCCGATTAAACGAATTTTCAGTTGCGACGTAATTAAATCAAATTTAATTAAATAATAATGCCTAGCAAAATTATTACGAAAGTCGCTTACGAATTAATTCCAAATTAATTTGTTCGCTTGAATTAAAATCCAATATTAATTCCGTATTGAAATCCAATTTCAATTAATATATCCGATATATTATTTTAGCCCAATTAAATAAATTAAATAGTAAAATCCAATTTAACTATTAAATTTACTTTGCCGATTAATTCCATATTAATCGCGTTCTCTCTTCTTCATGAATTAATCCCATATTAATTCATGACGCAATTAATCCCAGATTAATTATTTCTCTGATAATTAATCCCAGATTAATTCTTTCTCTGATAATTAATCCCAGATTAATTCTTTCTCTGATAATTAATCACAGATTAACTCTTGCCGTAATTAATCCCAGATTAATTCTGTTCGAGTCAAATGTCATCGGTGAATCATTGGGAAGCGACCCAAGAGATTCCTGGATATGTTGCAGTAAATACAGTTGTCGAACTATCCGACACGTGCGTACCCGGTACCACATTCTTACCGATTTACAAGATATGGTTGGCTTCTAGCAAAGCACCATGCCTACCCAATTCTCCAGAAATATATTCATCATGGAATATATATAATATGTATCAGGCGTAGTATACAATGTATTGCGTATTACGATCCTGTATCTGATGTCACATGCTAGGCCTGGGGCTGGAATTGTGTTTGTCCCGTACGAAGCATATATCGGATCACTAGCAACTAGTCTCTGTAATCGGATAATCATGACCTAGTCATACTATCCCGATAGCTGCTGCATTTAAGAGTACTAGTTCTGTATCCCTGCGTGATCATCATCTCCATATGACTGAAGTGATACTTCTATCTTGACATCACACCCAATACACTACGATTCTCAGTATACCCAGAAGAGGCGTACACAAAACCTGTTAAAGCTCCGGACGACCAAAACCAAAGTATACTGATTGTCACAAGTATTAGCGATGCAAGTCTCAAGTTAAGACCACATACATCTACCCTGATTCGGATTCCCATAGACACATAGTCATACTACCAATGGGACTTCGATGGGCCTATCCAGAGCGAAGCTGTTCCCAATCCAACGGCTAACAGAACCTCCTATCACACTTGCATAAGTATCCAATACTTAAATATATGAGAACTATACCGTTAAGCTTCCATAACGCGCACAAGTGTAATACTAGCCTATTCCGCATTATCGATGTCCAGTCTCGATAATACTACGACTAGGGATATTTAATGATTAAACCTTTCGTGGATTAATACTGTCTCATATCTTATTAATCCGGTAATAATCATATGGACTTTTATCATTTATATATCCAAGTAATCCAATTACACAATGATAAAAGAGCAATTTCCTTTGTCACACAGTTAATTTGTACAAAAACACCTTGTCTTTTAGAAATAGTGATACTATGGGTCATAATTGTCCAATAATCTCCCACTTGGCCTATAGCCAATCACTCAAGTGCCCAACATCTGAACTATGTACGGGTCACTCGTGCTTATGCTGAGATATCGCTTTCGCCAGCGGATATGCAAGGTTATCATCTGATGTGATTTTTCGATCTTCACATCGCCACAATGTGTGATATCTCGAATCAGATGAAACCATCGAAGTACATACTTGGATCATTGATGAGACCGCAATTCCTTAGCCTGTGCTGTAGCCCAGCTTAGCTGCTAACAGAACTACTCCTAAACCAATTAGATATTTTATAGATCCCAAATTCTTTTTTTGCTACCTCAGCCGCAACAATGTATTCCACTTTTGTTGTTGAATCGGCAACAATATCTTACTTGGAAGATCTCCAGCTCACTGTTCCGTTGTTCAAATAAAATATGTACCCTTATTGCGACTTATATTCGTCTTTATCGGTTTGTAAACTTACATCGGTGATCCCAGTCACCTCAAGTTCTCAATCTCAATAAATTAAGAAAGCATCCTTAGTTCCTCTAAGAAACTTAAGTATGTTCTTAACATCAATCCAGTGACCATCACTTGGATCGGCCCGATTGTGACTCCACATGCTCAAAGCATATGAGACACCAGGTCGCGTACATGTCTTTCAATGTACGAGTTCTCGGAGAATGCCAATAATTTTTAGATCTATCCTAATATATCTTTATTCATAGAATAAAGGTTGCATCTCCCAAGTTTTCATTGAGAATTTTAATGAAAGCCAAGCTTTCACCGATTTAAATATGGGAATGTCATTGCTAAGTAGGGGTGTTCGCGGTGCGGTTCAGGTCGGTTTTTTTATTTTTCACTTCAAATCGAGCGGGTTGGCGGTTTGGAAAATTAGAAACCTAAACCGAAAATTTGATTAGGAAAACCGCGGCGGTTCGGGTTGGCGGTTTAACGGTTTGAGAGGTACGGGTTGGCGGTTTGTAACTTGTGAAAATTATTATCTATTTGTTTAAATTCAAAAAATATAGATTTAGAGTAAATAAATTCAAAAAATTTATATATACTACAGATAATAAACACTACACAAAACATATATACTGCAGGTAACATTGTTCCAGGATACCAAAATCTTAACCCATTTCTGTTCATACAATCATGCAATTCTAAGAAAAAAAAATCATCTACAAACAAGTGAACAACCTGCCAGTCTGCCACCAAAAATCAGTACACTTCATCCACAATGATAGGAAAGAAATAATTGGAAATTTGGGATGAGGACAAGTAGGAACAATCCCACATTCATAATAAAAAAAACAGTAACTGGAAACTAATGTCAATAACTGGAAAGTTTAATAACTGGAAGTTGGAAACTGGAAAGAAATGGCAGTCGCCAGCCAGTAACTGGAAAGAAATATAATTAATATACACATAAATATAACATATTTGGTTCCTTATAATTGTTAATCACAAACTATCTCTTTCACATTAAAAAAATAAATTAAAAAATTGAAGCTCGGTGAATATGCATATCTACTGCAGGCTGCATTTGGCAGACTCGCAAATTGATTCATAAAAATTTCAACAGCGATAGTTGGTTTAAGTGTATAGGAAAATAATATCTTTTAAGTGATTTACATCTTCATTTATATATCAAGCCGAATCAATATATTCTCATAGACCCCACCATTTTATAAAATATCATTAACGATATTGAGAATCGTTGAGTATCTTACTAGCTATGTTTATGGGTGAAACAATTTCACTAACATTTTTTTTCTTTAAAAGATAAAATTAAAAGGTCATGGAATTCTAAAAACTGGGTTTTAACATTTGAATGGAAATTAATTTAAGTCTTTTTCTACTTATATTAATCATGTAGTTAAATATGATTTATTTGAAATTGAAGAGTTTTGTAATGCTTTGTAAGATTATTATTTTTTAATTGCAGAGAGGAGAAAGTCAAAGTATAAAGGGAGAAATAGCAAAAAGCAGTAGTAGAAGAATATTGATGGGAGAAGAGATTATAGAAAGGGAAAGCACTTCTTCAAAAGAAACAAGGACTATTGGCAGTATGATTATTTGCTTACCTGTTGCAGTTCAGACTTCAGAAGTATATTCAAGAGCCAAAAGCTCAGGTTGGACCGTTGGAGGCAGTATTCCTTAGCTATTTCGTCCAGTAATTGGCAGTATTCCTGAGGCGCTTAGGTTTACTGGTTTAGAAAATAGAAACTAGAAAGGGGAGAGTCAGAGAAGAAGAAGAAGTCGGCGCATGGGTTCAAGAGATAAAGAGAAAACCTAATTTCTGATGGGCTTATAAACTTTATATAGTATATATCGTCGGGTCGGGTTAAAACCCAAAATTAATTATTAAAAACCGTGACCCGAACCGAAAATTGCGGTTCAGGTCAAAGTAACCCAAATTCTACATAAACATGCTTGCAACCCGCACGGTTTGCTGCGGTTCGGGTCGGGTCGGGTCGGTTTGCGGTTTGACCCGACCCTATGTTCACCCATATTGCTAAGAAGCAATACATGATCAACGTATAGGACAATCATTGTCAGTGCGCTCCCACTAACCTTCTTATATACACAAGAATCACCATTGTTTTGAATGAAACCATATACCATTATGATCTCATCAAAATGTTGGTTCCCATAATGCAATGCTTGCTTCAATCCATAAATGGATCGATTTAACTTGCAAACCTTGTTTGCATGTTTTGAAACCAAAAAATCATTAGGGTGTTATATATGAACATCCTCCAAAAGGTTTCTGTTAAGGAAAGCGATTTTGATGTCCATCTGTCATATTTCATAATCGAAATATGCAGCAATAGCAAGCATTATCCGAATGGATTTAATCATGGCAATGGGTAAAAGGTTTCATCGTAATCAATACCATGTTGATGACGATACCCTTTCGCTACAAGCCTAGCTTTGTACGTTTGTTTGTTGCCATCCATGTCTGTCTTCACCATGAAGACTCATTTGCTACCAATAAGCATAATGCCTTTTGATACATCAACCAGTGTCCAAACTTGCTTGTATACATGGAATCCATTTCGGACTTCATGGCACCTTGCCATATAGCGGAGTCGATACCTTGTATCGCTACCTCATACGTAGCCGGCTCATTATCCTCAATAAGACTAATGTGTACGTGAGGTGAGATCAGAAACCCATACCTCTTAGGTTGTTTTCTGACTCTCTCCGACCTACGCGGTTCTTGTGTATTAGAAGATTATGGAACAGTCTCATCCCTGATGAACTGTTCATGTTCCGTAAGGGGATCAGTGCCAGGAACAGTATCACTATGATTTTCATCGAGTTTTACTTTCCTCCCACTTACCACTGCATTTAGGAATTCCTCTAAGGAAAACCGTATGGAGAGCAACAAATACCTTGTTCTATTATGGATTGTATAAGTAATATACTTTGGTTTCCCTAGGATAACCTACATATAGGCGCTTATCCGATTTGGGTTCTAGTTTGGCATCATCCAAACGTTTAATATATGCCCAGCATACCCAAATCTTCAGGAATGAAAAACCCGATTTCTTTCCTGTCCATATTTCATATGGAGTCTGTCCAACAGACTTTGTCGGAACCTTATTCAAAATAAGTATTGCACTGTTCAATGCGTATCCTCTGAAGCAAATTAGTAGCTCAATGCGACTCATTATTAACCTTACCATGTCCAAAAAAGTTTGATTTCTCCATTCGGACACACCACTCAATTGAGGTGTTCCATGAGGAGTCCACTGTAAAATAATACTATTCTCTTTCAAGTAATCGAGAAACTTATTTCTCAAGTATTTTCCACCACGGTCCAACCGTGATGTTTTAATACTTTTGCTAGTCTGTTTTTCTACTTCGTGTCGAAACTCTTTGAATTTCTCAAAAGTTTCCCACTTGTGTGTCATAAGATACACATAACCATAACGCGATGCAACATCTATATAGGTTACGAAGTATTTCTATCCACCTCTAGCCTGGCTAGACATGGGCCCACTTATGTCACTATGAACGAGGGCTAACAGCTCGGTGGCACACACACTTTACCGCTAAAAGGCGTTTTAGGCATTTTGCCTAATAAATAAAATTCACAGACGTCATTTGAACTGGAATCAAATCCGTCCAAGTATCCATTCTTCCAAAGAGTGGATATACGAGTCTTGTTAATGCGTCTCAGACGACAATGCTATAGATAAGTTTCATCCATGTTACTTAGTTTGAGCCTTTTGTTTGTCATGTTATATGTTTGAGATTCATTTATATTCAAAATATAAATACCATCATTAACATCTGCTGTACATATCAAAATGTTATCTTTATATACTAAACACCTAGTGTTCCAGAATACAAAGGTACACCCGCAACGGGTTAAACAAAATGCAGAGATGATGTCCCTCAGTCAAACTAGGTACAAAATAACAGTCACCTAATGTAATTACATGCCTCAATGGCAGATACAAAACATAGGTCCCAACGGCCAAAACAGTGACTCTCGTCCCGTTTATGACTCATAGGTCAATCTCATCTGAAGCCAGTATCCTGCTAATCAGCAGATCCCGCACATCAGTATATATGTATATACCACATCTAGTATCAAAAATCCAATTTTTAAAACCAGTAGTGGACACATTTATTACAATAACAAACATATCTAAAGTCAGAGCCTTGTCCGCCTTCACTTCCTTCATATCTGCCTTGTCCATATGGCAGTCACTCTTTCAGTGACCCCGTTTGCCACAGTTTAGGTAGAATCTTGGGATATGTCATTTGTCTTCCCAGAAGACTGTGACGATTTTGCCTTTGCCATTTTTCTTCACACCCCCAAAAGCCTTCGGCCAAGCCTTGGCCTTCTGGGATGTCGAAGTAAGATGCGCCTTGCGCTTCTTGCCCTTTTGGAAGCTCTGGCTCTACCTCATTGAGCCTAGCCATTAACTCTCCAAGAGTTTTCTATTGGTTGATGATGAACCTGCCCCAGCATTCGGGCAGAGACTGTAAGATCAAATCTATGGAAGTCTCGGCCTCGTAGGTAATGCCCAGCTAACCTAGTTGTTTGATGTCAGCAATCATCTATGACATCTAGTGCTCGACAGATGTACCCTCTGACATACGCGAGTGAAAGAGCTTCTTTTGCAATTCGTACTTCTAAGATCTAAAGTTAGATCTATGAAGATCATTTGATTTCAACATCATGGTATAAGGATCTAATCCTTAGTTCTGACGACGAAATTAAGGAGTCATTACGACAAATATAACGGATTGAGCACTAAAGTTATCATCACGATGAGTCTTCCTAAGCTCATGCTCTACTATTTGCTCAACTCCGGGTTCAGGGCCCGAGAGGTTTCTCTATTCAATAGAGTAACTTCTCAGCTCCCAGGACTATCCTGAGATTCATTTCCCAATCTGAAATTTTACGCCGTTAAAGACATTTTCACCCAGGATTATGTCCCTTAACGCTAACCTTTCCAACCATCTCTATTGCAATAGTACAACTATCCAATCAACGATATCAGGTACACTCAAAATGTAATGGTTACTATAGGCCAACTATATAACCAACTACAAGTGGAGTAGTGTCTTGTACAGTCTGACTGTTCAATGAAAACAATAAAAGATATTAGTCCAACTAATATATATTTATAATGATGATAAATAAAATAAAAGAGCGCATGTAAGCAAGTATTAAACAAAATTGCAAATTTAAAATTGGCCTCCCACTATTTTTCGGCGAACCTCTAACCCTCTGTGGAGTACTCGGGAAACCTAGTTTCCTAGTAGGTTAGGATCTCGTTAAATAACACACAACCTTGAATTTGGCCAACAAGCTGTATGAAACTTAACTAGGTAGATCTCTAAGATCAATTGGATCCCATCCAATTCCTAGATCCGGTAGGTGGACCTCCAAGTCCGAGATATATATCCAATATATATTTCCTAACCTTTTCCTCTAAATCAACTAAGCATTGGCTTTGGCTCAATAAACTTAATGATTCCAGTTAAGCGCGACCCATTGACAGTGGGAAAGCTTCGTAATCCACGTCGATGAACTAGAAGTGACCTTGACTTTGGCCAACAAGTCACAACCACCCAAGACATACGATATAGAACAAAGCTTTCGTGGTTCAAACACATCCGCGATGGACATTGATCTTGACTTTGGCCAACAAACCAATGCCAATCTTGGATCTTGAGAGAGAACCACTCAATGAAAGGAAGACGCTTAATATTTAATAAGGGTTTTTCGCGTAAATGGCAACCAATTTATTATCTTTGATTAGGTCTCATCATACAACCTTAAACATGCATTCTAAAAGAATAATAAGGCCCAAATAAAATTAATAATGATATATGGATGGATATATAACAAATTTGTTCCTAGAACAAATCTCTCCATTTCCTTTCTCCCGCTAGCACTATTCATACTTCTACCCAATTACATAATACATTAAAGAAACCTCATTTGCATTGAGAGGAATTGGTGAGAAGAAAAATACAAAGAGTAAAGAAATGATAGGCTGAACACGCATGTCCAATTTAAATAAATTCTAAATTTATTACAACAATTTCCAAAATTACCCCACCCTTCTAATATCCATCTGATATACATTATTCATACAAATACATCCAAGTATTCACACAAAACATGTTATTCAATCAATCTAATCCAATTAATTAATCTTTGAATTAATGACCATCCAATGTTCAAACAACGATTTGATTTGCGAGAGTCAAACTCGTTTAAGAATAAATACTCAAAGTAAGTATTCTTGGATTATATCGAACTACAATTTTAAATCCAATTTTAAATTGTATCCAATACTAATTCATATTTAATTCCAAATTAAATAATTACACTTATTTTAGTGCCTTTTAGACTTGAATTCCAAATCCAATCTTCATGGGTCTCAAAAGCTCAATTAGTATCCAATACTATTCAATTAAAGTCCAATGGGCTTTCAATTAATTCTTTAGGCGTGGGCTTTGGCCAATATGGATCAAACCCAAATTGTCAAGGCCCATATAGGAATCACCCTATGCCAAAAATCAATTTAGGCCCATTAGGCCCAATTAAATTTTTAAAGGTCCAATAGTCATATTTGGACATTATGGAAATGGTTTTAGGCCCAATTGGATCCAACCCAATTGTCCAAAACCATACTTGGCCCAACAATGCCCATTAAGCCCAAATACAACAAATTAAATTATCTTATTATTCAAAATAAAATATTAATCTAATTAAAGTGTAATTACCACAATTAATTAATTAATCCAATATTTCCAAAATATCAATTAATCATGCTTTAATTCTCAAATTCATGTCCAATACAAAATTGAGGCAAAATCAATCCATTCCAACATGCTTATAGCTCACGGCAATCCATCATATCCTAGATCAGGGCTAGGCGAACGGCGATACATAACGCCCCTAGACCTTAGTTTCAGAGCTTGGTGTTAGTGTCATAGACATGCCACGGGATCTCTAAGCGTGATTATTGTGTGAATATTACAAGATAAGTTGCGGAAATTACTTACATTGCTCGGTAGAGAAGTTCAAAATTTCTCCTCGGATGTAAAAGCTCCAAGCTTTCATTGTTGTTCCAAACTCATGGGTGAGTTTCCCTATCACCTTCATTTACTCCTCAAGTGCTAGCTTGTAAGAAATTTTGCAACAAAATTTCCATGGGAGGGAGAGGTGCTCACGGCAATGGAGGGTTTTTTTGAAGAGAGAGAGAGTTTTTTTGTTTTCATATATTTTGTTTCAAAAACAAAAAGTAATACACAAGTGGACTTGTAAAATGTGTATATGCTTTTCCAAAAGCTAAAACAAAATTGTGTTGAAAAGAAATGCATTAAATGCATTCACCCACTTCCATCAACTAATGACTAGTGATGTAAGTTAGTGGGTCCCACACTTAAATTCAAAATCCAAGTTGGGTTACTCAACACACTTCGGGCTTGGGTTAGTTTTATCTGATTAAAGGATTTTTTTTGTTGCGACGTAATTAAATCCAATTTAATTAAATAATAATGCATAGCAAAATTATTACGAAAGTAGCTTACGAATTAATTCCAAATTAATTTGTTCGCTTGAATTAAAATCCAATTTTAATTCCGTATTGAAATCCAATTTCAATTAATATATCCGATATATTATTTTAGCCCAATTAAATAAATTAAATAGTAAAATCCAATTTAACTATTAAATTTACTTTGCCGATTAATTCATATTAATCGCGTTCTCTCTTCTTCATGAATTAATACCAGATTAATTCATGACGCAATTAATCTCAGATTAATTCTTTCTCTGATAATTAATCCCAGATTAATTCTTGCCGTAATTAATCCCAGATTAATTCTTTCTCTCTCATAATTAATCCCAGATTAATTCTATTGGAGTCAAATGTCATCGGTTAATCTTTGGGAAGCGACCCATGAGATTCCTAGATATGTTGGCAGTAAATACGGTTGTCGAACTATCCGACACATGCGTACCCATACCACGTTCTTATCGATTTACAAGATATGGTTGCTTCTAGCAAAACACCGTGCCTACCCAATTATCCAGAAATATATTCAACATGGAATATATATAATCTATATCAGGCTTAGTATACAATGTATTGCATATTACGATCCAATATATGATGTCACATGCTAGGCCTGAGGCTGGAATTGTTTCTGCCCGTACGAAGCATATATCGGATCACTAGCAACAAGTCTCTGTAATCGGATAATCATGACCTAGTCATACTATCCCGATAGCTGCAATATTTAAGAGTACTAGTTCTGTATCCTTGCGTGATCATCATCTCCATATGACTGAAGTGATACTTTCATCTTGACTCACACCCAATACACTACGATTCTCAATATACCCAGAAGAGGCTACACAGAACCTGTTAAAGCTCCGGACGACCAAAACCAAAGAATACTGATTGTCGCAAGTATAAGCGATGCAAGTCTTAGGTTAAGACGACATACACCTACCCTGATTCGGATTCCTATAGACACATAGTCATACTACCAATGAGACTTTGATGGGTCTATCCAGAGCGAAGCTGTTCCTGATCCAACGACTAACAGAACCTCCTATCACACTTGCATAAGTATCCAATACTTAAATATATGAGAACTATGCCGTTAAGCTTCCATAACACGCACAAGTGTAATACTAGCCTATTCCGCATCGTCGATGTCCAGTCTCGATATTACTACGATTAGGGATATTTAATGATTAAACCTTTCGTGGATTAATAATGTCTCATATCTTATTAATCTGGTACTAATCATATGGACTTTTATCATTTATATATCCAAGTAATCCAAATACACAATGATAAAAGAGCAATTTCCTTTGTCACACAGTTAATTTGTACAATAACACCATGTCTTTTACAAATAGTGATGCTATGGGTCATAATTGTCCAACACTTGGAGGGTAGCATAGATCCGCACCCCCAGTTCTAGTTTCATGGCTTGGGGGACGACGATACGTAACGCCCTAAGACCACCAATTTCAGGGACATTAGTGGCATGCTTTGGATAAAGGCGATACGTAACACCCCAATGACATGGATTTGCACTGCTAGCTCTAGTTAGGCATATGAGGGGATGACGATACGTAACACTCTCATACGTCAAGTTTTTCAGATACCGGATTTTCAGATAGCGGTTTTCAGAAATCAGAGTTTAGAAAATAGTTTTTAGAAACTAGACCTTCAAAAGCAGATTTAGAAAGAAAAGTTTTATAAAAGAGATTTCAAGCAAAGTTTTCAGAAAGAGAGTTTTCATATAAGTCATTTTTTAGAACCAAATGATTTTATATAAGTATTCCAGTTTTTTTATCCACTCACTTAGATCGAATAACGATCTAACCCTCTACCCTCAGTTTCTTTATCTTGCAGGTATTCTCGGAGGACGAGCTCGAGAGGATGGATACTGTTGCAGTCACTAAGGTTTGGAGTCCACCAGTCCAAGTTAGAAAAGTGAAAGTCTAGTCAGAGTCAGTCAAAAGTCATGTATCAGCCTCAAGTAATGTGAAAGTAATTGAAAACAAATGTTATTAAGTTTACAATCATATTTATTGAATTTGTATTTCATGTTGATTAGTTTTGGTCATTGGTCCCATACTTGAGATTTTGATTGATAAAAGAGTAATAGTGTAGTATATAGCTATAAAGACAGAGGCTTATGGGATTAGTACGAGCTACCCCCTGCCGATAACATCTCTCAGATCGGGGATGTTACAAAGATGGTATCAGAGCATGGTCTAGGGAGTCAGTGACTGCAGTGGGTAGCGTGTTGGGGTCTGGTATACGCAGTATATCTGGGATACTCGTATGTAAGGAACTACCTCTCCAGTATCCGATTCTCGAGTAAGCCCTCAAAGTTCTATAGACAGGTTAGTAAAACTTCCTAGACTAAATGAATAGTATTCCTTACGAGAACAGCAACACTTTAGATCCAAGATAAGAATTCTCCCGCAGTTATCCTGACTTATTATCAGAAGTCTAGAGCGAGCTATGGAATTAAACAGTAATGATCTAAGAAAGGTTATCCAGGGGAAATTGGATAGGAAAGCAAAAAGAACACAAGGGAGAAAGTATAAATATTAGATAGCCAAAGACAAAGAAAGATAGAGAGACGAAATATCTAGTAAAATTTGAAGAGTACCTAACTAGGAAAATAGAAAAAGAAAGAAAAAGTTAGAAAGAGAAGTAAAAGATAAAATGTAGATATCTAATCAATCAGAAGAAAATAGTGATAGAGGTACGAAAGTAGATAGATAAGAAAATGCAAGAACCTATAGTAGTAAGAACCAGAGACACAGAGTTAGATAATAAAAAGAATACCAGAACTAGTAATAAAGAAGAAAATTGCAAACCTGAATGAGTGTAAAATACCGAGTAGACTTGAGTAGAGTTTCTTCCCTCCCAACAAAATTCTTTTTCTCCTTAGAAAAATTCTTCCAAGCATGTTCAATAGTCCTTAAGCATCTTATATAGATAACAAGTTTCCCAAATAACTAAGAACAACCATAAGACAGAAGAAGCAAGGAATCAGGATTATTCATGAAGGCTTCGGATAAATGTAAGATGCCATAAGAACACAGACATTCCAGATTCCCCAAAACCTAGGTCCGCAGGAAAATAAGAAGAATGACGTCAGAAAAACGATTAGTTGCCCAAACCAAGGAATCCAATAGATGAGGCCTTGATCTACCCAAGTCTCACCCATCTGCGATGTTAACTAATGAAGCTGTCCTGATAAAATCTAGCTCATACCTACCTTACATGAGAAACAGACTCCACTAGGACACAAAGTACCAGAACAGGGATACTGAAATCTATTAAGGCATTAGATGCTGCCATAGCTCTTATTAGCATAGATATAAGGAACCGTAACAAGCCCGATGAGAGTTCATTTAAGAAAAGAAAGACCTTGAAAGATAGATCACTCAGAAAAGAAATGAGGAAATTTTGAAGAAGTAAAAGAAAAAACTCAGTATGGTCTAAAGATTTAGACAGGTCAGCACGAGGCTTGTAATATTAGTGGAAGTCCTCATAATAGATCAAGCATAGTAGGTCCTATAGATCAACCTAATGCTAGTAGAAACCGGTGGAATGATAAAAGAATAGACCCGAGGGGTTAGGGCCATTTAAGAACAAGAAGAGTATCAATACAGACAGTAGATTAGAGTGCCAAAGTCGAAACTTATAGAAAGAACGAAGATTGGAGATCTAGGAAGTAACCGGAAGTATCAATCACCATTAGCATTGGTAGTACAACTGTGAACAAAAAATCAAGATATGAAACTTATTAAGAAAGACGCGAAAGGTAACAAGGAAATTATATATATTCAGGCATCTAGTTAACAAGTGAGAAGATAGTAGCATAGAAAATTGATAGTAGTTGCGGGACCCCGAGACAAGGAAAATTCGGCCAGGTTTAGATAGAATGAATGACGATCATTTTCTTCTAGAAACCCCGATTCTAGTAAGCATATAGTCACCTAAATAGATTATTACCGAGCTTAAGTGTAAACAGAGCGCGTATCTACAGACCCTTAAGAAATGCATATGCTCACCCCTTAACTGTGAGTCCAATAAAGGAAAGCAATTGACAGATTTGACGAATTATGAGATGGCTCGATAGCTAAGTCCTAGAGTCTAATGAAACATAGATAAGAAATATAAGATAAGATTATTCGAAACTACTATGAGTTGAGCTAAGTTCGGAAACCACCATTGAGTTAAGGAACCCTTAAAGAAGTAAAGACTTAGAAGTTCAAAGAGACCAGAGAGAATAATTTTTAGGAATATAGCAAACAACTTATAAAGAATTGCATGGTATTGAGTAGAAAGACTAGATATAGAGTATCACCTGAACCAAAGATTTTTTAGGAGATGTCCTAAGAAATTGAAATATATGGAATTTTCAGAAACTCATAGGAGTAAGGGGTTTGAGAAACTAAGACAAGAAAGAATAGCAAACAGAGTACAACAACACTCAGAGGAGGTAAATAACGAAGTCAGAGGATTAAATAATAGAGACTGAACAAGAATGAGTACAGAGGCAGTACAAAGAAGTTGTTAGATAGCATGGCTTTAGAAGGATTTCACAGAAGAGGTAGAAAGATTGATTGTTGAGGATGATCAGGAGTAAATGGGGTAAAGGCAAACCAGATAGTTTTAGTAGTAGTGCCCCTAGGTGTAGGAAAAGACACCAGACATGTATGTATGAGAATCCTAAACTCGTAGATAACGAATGTGTGCTACCGGATCACCATAAATAGACAATAACAATGAGAATAGACTTCGAAGTTTGTCTCAAGACATTCATAGAATCAAAAGAATGTGTAGTGGGAAGAAATAGTTCTAAGTAAGAGATTTGGAAGGAAAGATTAATTAGATGAAACAGTGAAGAGAGAGAGTACTAGTTGATCAGTAATGAGGATGTAAAGGAACAACACTAAACATGACTAAAGATATGTGAGAAATGACATATTTCAGATAAGGGGATAGTGATATAGACCCTAGAAGTTTGAGGCACAAAACAGAAGAGAAGATAAAAAGGCCAACAAGTAAAAGGGGTGGAAGTGAAACCGACTTAGTACAGAAATAATAAGAGATGATATTAAGCAAGCATTAAGGATTTTTAGTATTTGAGAGAAAACAAAGACCCATTACATTTTAGTTCATGTAATCTTTATGTTGTGCCTAACCTTAGTCTAAGTTGACCGAATCGCCACGAGTTGGGGATAGCCTTAGCCACATGAATGAGTGATTGGGTAAGGATATAGAATAGAAAGGAGAAATAAGATTATTACATTGTGTAAAACAATAAAGATGAGGTATCTTAGCATGCAAACAAGAATAAAACACAAGTCAAAGTAAACAAACATCAAACAGATTTGCAGTAACAATGAGAGCAAGTACAAAAAGGAAGTGAACTTTCGTAGGCCAAAACATCAACGTAAATGTTAATGGCATGAAATGCAGTTTAAGTGCCTAGATGTAATCTGTAGGTAATTAAGGAGGACCAATAGGAAACTATTCAGAAACGATACTTTAAGCATAAAAGTCATAGGTAGACACTACCAGAGAATCAGGAAACCCTAACCCCTTTGAATAAGCAGAAACATGAGAGCCGGTAGAGAAATTCATAAATAATTTGAACTCGACAAGAGTATATAGAGAATTAAGTAGCTAAGTGATGAGAAAGAATATTAAGATCAAGTAGTACAGGTAGAGCATAATGACGAGGACCAAATCCAAAAGGGAGTATGAAAGCCTGACCGTAGAGACATCAGTATTTTTAATGAGAGTTAAAAGTACCAGCTATTAAGAACCTGATCAAGTCAAATGATTGTTGAGTTAAAGAACTAGAGAAAGAGATTTCCTGGAGATAAGGGATATCGGGCATGGATAAAGGTCCAAAACAAGGTAGTTAAGAACGCTCAGCAAAAATCTTATGAAACTGAAACGAAGTAGTACTTTTTGAACGAACTTAAAGGATATTCATTGAAGCTATGAATTCTGAAAATAGAGAATAGTTGCAGCGCAGTACGAGGTTTATAAGGAACCGACCAATCCAGTGACCTATAATAAGATCCTAAGTTTAAAGAGAATTCGAGGACGAATCCTATTTAAGGGGGGGATAATTTGTAACGACCGATGGTCCTTACTACTATTGAATGTAGCACGGTTGCATGGCGGGACGAGAATTACGTAATAAAATTTTCTCCGAGCATACCTATATTATTCGAACAACTTTATGGATAAACAGTAAATTCTTCGAAACCTCGATACAGAATTCTACGATGTTCTATTCCAGACAGGCCATGGTATTTAGGCCGTAACTTTATCATTCGAACTCTGATTTCTATGAAATATATATTTTCAAAAATCTGAGACCGAGATCTACAACTTCTGTATTGAACATTTTTCCAAACTCGGACCAGAAATAGGTCACAATTGCAAGTCAAAAATTTGGATGAATAGTTATTTCGGACCCAAATGGAAAAATTTCAAACTTTCTCCATTATTCTAAACTTTTCTACATTATTCTTAATATTAATTGAGTCATACTATATAAAGAGGGCTACTATTCAATGTTTTGAGAATTTGGAACAAAAGAAAGAAGAGTGGGACGTGAGGGAGAGAAGGAGAAGAAGAAGAAAGAAAAGAAGAAGGAAAGAAAGAAAGAAGAATAAGAAGGAAAAATGAAGAAGAAGAAGTGCAAATCAATCATCGATCAATCTAAGAAGAATACAAGCTACCATGGGACTTGAGGAATGAAGAAGAGTCAAAAGAAAGAAGGTAAAAGACTTGACCCATAAACTTAATTTTTAGATTTTGGAAGTATGATGATAGAATATGGGTGTTGGGAGGATTATTATCTGTAGGTGATTGAGATGTGATGATGATTGAGATGATAATTGTGTGACTAATCATATGGATTAAAAATTATTAAGTTTTGGGTTTAATCATATGGAGTATAGGGAATAGATTGAAAGTTGGTTGTTGATGAAATGATGATTTGGTTTTTGTGGAATTGGGTGTAATATGGTGTTTTGAGTATTGATTGTAGTATGGGAATGTTAGGTTTTTGCATTGTGTGAATGGGAATTGAAGAAGAAAGTGGCAGAATCCTGGAAAACTACCTCGCGTCGGGACGCGTAAGGGATGTGCGTTGATGAGTGGTAAATGTATCACTATTTCCCACTCATTTGACCTAATATTTTGTATAGATTCTTGAGATTTGTGAATGTTTTGATGTGTTTTGTGTTATTTTATAGATAAATAAAGTTTCAGGACTCTCTGTAGGTGATTTGGGGCCAAAACAGTGAAAAATGGACAAAAAAGGCAAAACTATAATTTTGGCATCGTGACACGAACGGCGCATCGCAACCGCTTACATGCGCCGAAACCTACTAATGTGCGCCGGGACACGTTTCACAATCTGAGAAGTTTGATCTTGCTAACGTGCACCGCTAACGTGCGACGGACACGTGTCACCATCACATGCTGCCGATAATCCACATCGCCATGTCATCGCCACGTCAGCACAATTATTGAGTTAATCATCCAAAATGCCACGTCAGCAGATAAGAGAATCAAAGCAACCAATCAGCGCATGCCACGTGGCGCGTCGCGACGTTCCCCTACCTAGTGATGTCTATAAATTAAGCCGAATTTTCTGATTCAAATCATACTCTCTTATGAATTCTTTCTTAAGGATTTTAAGAAGTTTGTATCTTGTTTGTTTATTTTCAGTTCTGTAATTAATTTATTTTACTTTTACGCAACATACTTTCTTTTCTTTACTTTTCAGTCTTTACTTTCTGTAATTTACTTTTACGCACAGTACTATTCTTTCTTTACTTTTCAGCAATTTACTTTTTAGTAAGGAGGAGGTAACTCCCCCTTTCTGGGGTAAAAGGTAAAACTTTTATTACTAATATTTAGATTAATCTCCCTTAAATATAATATATAAACTAGTTAAAACATGACTTAATGAGGATACCGCCTTATGGTCGGTTGGTAATTATTGAAATTGGTTTTAACCTGAATAAACTGGATACCGCTTGATTGGTTGGTTGGTAATTAATTATTAATTTGACTTAATCTGGATACCGCCTATATGGCTGGTTGGTAATTATCATGCAAAGTTAATATATTATATTAAGGGAGATATATAAAATAGAAGTAATAAAAGTTGATCCTTTTACCTCAACATTTTCTTTTATTATACTTTTACTTTATTTACTTTTCAGCATTTAATTTTCAGTATTTACTTTTCAGCATTTACTTTCCGTCATTTACTTTTAAGTACTTAATTTCCAGCAATTTACTTTATGCCTTTTATTTTATTTAAGCTTTTACCAGTCTTAAATATGTTTCGTAACTAAGTCAGTTATCTGGGGTTGTGATGAAATCCAATATCACCAATTTATAAGGGGTTAAATTACGGTTTGGGTAATATAAAGGTTTATTTATTGAGCCTTAGTCTTAATGCGTCTTGTTAACTGGCCATTAATAAGATTGATTCGGTAAACTCAAAATGAACTTGGAAAAAGGATTTTAGGTTAAAAACCTTATACTCAATAGTCCACGATCTTCCTTGAGGATAGATAACCCTTTAATAGATTTCTTTACATGATAGGAATATACATGTCGGGCGGGGTAGCCGTAATTGGAACTTAATCTTAATGAATTCAGATAACTTAATTGACATAGGAATATGATTAATTGGGTTACACTTGATATTTGTATCTGATCATGGGAAGTGGCTTTTGCATAATTTCGTGTTCCAGGTTAATAAACCGATATATTAGACAAACGTAAAATAACCACTTCATCTTTAAAAAGATATTGGAAAGATTCACAACCCTGGATAGTTTAATAATCTTGAATTTTCATCAATTTACTTTCGTAAAATTTTATTTACTTGTTTTAAATTTAAGTCACCATCCAATCAAACAATCAATCCATTAGATACTCGTGAAATTTGACTTCATAAATTAATAGCTTAGGTATTAAGTCCTCGTGGGATCGATACTTTTTATACTACTTGAACGATACGTGCGCTTGCGTTATACGCGTGTGATTACGCATCGGTCAAGTTTTTGGTGCTGTTGCCGGGGACTTATTTATCTTTCACTTTTAGTTTTGGGGTTAGATACATTTACTTGTATCTATTTTTTTTCCTTATTATTTATGTTTTCTTGTGTTTCAGGTTCTCAGAAACTACATGAGACGAACCCGAAGCTTTGAAATCCGACCACTTGACCCAGAGATTGAAAGAACTATCAGACAGTTGAGAAGGGAAAGGCGAGAAGGCCAAGAAACATTAGTCAACAAGGAACCTGAACCTTTGGAAGTTGTACCATAAATTCCCATTCGAGACCAAACTAGTCCGTGTTGGGGTTGGTGCTCAGAGCGGCAATTCCCGGTTGTATTTCTTTATGAATACTTCTGTAAAATGTTATTATTTTGAATAATATATGCAGTTTCTATAATATAATGTATCTTTTAATATGGTAAAGACGTAATGACTAGTCATGGTGCTGTTGCAAAAGCGTCGCAACTGACATTGAGTTGTATCATGACGTTGTCATTCTTAGACAGTTCCTGGTCAAGGTTTACACTACTTGGTCAGTAAAGTAAACCCGTTGAGACCGGTACATGTCGTATACTGGAATATATGATTCCAATGGTTTCTCAATAAACCATAAGTCTTGGAGACTAGTATAGACGTGTAGGTTTTTATAGCGGATAAACATTGAACGACTCACCGAAGACTCTTAATGGATGGTACACCAACGTCAATAAGAATCTTATCGGGTTGAGTAGCACTTGTGATTCTTAGACTTGAGATGCCACTGTGGGCACATGAGACATCTTCTACACTTAGATGGTAGTCACGTCACCGATCTATTAAGATCAGACCTCCGCCTGTTCGTTGGGTGTAGATAGATCCTCAGGGTGTCCTGTGTGTATCGAGATAGGATCTGTCAGTTCTGTGTATCAGAGCATAGGTAGTCCATATGATTAGCAATCAGATAAAAACCATGGGCCCGTGGTACAATTTAGAAGATAGTTTTAAATTTTCATTTTTTAGATTGCTAATAGAATAGTCGACTAGATAATCCCTATAGAGATTTGATGTTTACATCTATATCTCTGGGATTTATCCGATACCTGTGACAGAGGAATTATACATTTGCCATGACCTCGACATGTATGATTCAGCGAGTTTATCCGTGATCGTCATACTTTACGGGTGGATAAATTATGGACACGAAATTGGATTTCGTGACAGATATGCTTGAATCTAGAGAGTCTCACTAATTAAATATACTTGTAGAGCACTAGGGCAACATTTATAAATAATATTGATTGTTTATAAAGTCATTTAAAGGTTAAACACAAAATACATGTGTAGGGACCCGATAATCATTTCCTTAATTTTTGTGTATTTGCATTTAATGCTTGATTAATTCAAATACACATTAATTAATTGTCAAATTGAGATATTTGACTAATATTATAAATATATATATGTATTTGATATTTATTGTAAATATAATACATATATTTAATATATTTGTATTTAAATAATTAATTAATTAATTGTTAAATGATTAAATTAATTAAAATATAAATATTTTAAAGTTAAGATATTTATTTTAATGACTTGAGTTGCTTTTGTTGACTTGCTTTAATTCATTAAATGGTTTGATGATTAAAAATGCAAGTTGATAAAAGGCTTTAAATGAAACTAAAAATCAAAAATATCTTGATATTTAATATACCTAAAATTCGGCCAAGGCTAAGTTTTTTGGTATATATTGTTTTTTTTTTCATTTTAGGGTTATCATTAACTTTAAACCTTTACCAAAACTCCATTAAAAGAAAACAAAGAAGCTTGAGAGAAAAAAAGAAGAAAACAAAGAAAGCTTGGATTTTTAGTAAGTTTTTCAAACTTGCTATTAGAGAGGAAAATGTTCCTTGAGTTCTAGGCTTCATGCTATGAGTTTCTTATGTTTTTCTATTCTTTATTCTTTGTGTTTTTGGTGGATGGAAGTTTTGTAATGGGGTTGTGCATGTATAAATTTCATAGAATGCTTATAAGTTGTTAACTAGCATTCTTTTGAAACTTTAAGAAACTTGTTGCTAATCTATAGTTGTTGACCCACTCTTAAATGACCTAGATTCGATCTATAGTTATTTCATTGTGTTGAGACTTGATTTGAATGGTAGAAACATGATTGAAGTATTGGATTTTGTTAATTTGGTCTAATTTATCCAATTTGAAGAAATTGAAAAATTTTTGTTTAAGACCACTTCCTGATTTGGGGCTTTTCATTTTATGGTGTATTTGGATGTTTATATGATGCATGTAAAATATTGGGTTGATTGGATTTTGTCTTAATGTGTTTTGAACATTGGAAGTGCAAAATGCACAATTATACCACCATTGGAGGCTCTCGGCCTTGGCTAAGTTTTTGGGTTTTTTGTTGCAAATTGTATTTTGACACTTGGGACATGTTAAACTCATCCTAGAAATGATTTAGAATCATTCAAAATTGTTTTGAATAATTTCATATTAAAAATAAACAAAATGCTAGTTTAGGGGTAATTAGGTAAATTCACATAAATTTGATTTATAGTGTTTTATTTCATAATTTGATTATTGGATAATAAAATAAATAAGTTTATTTTATTAATCCGAGAAAAAGTTTTGAAATTGGAAAATTTTGATTTTCCACTATTCCGCTGCGTTACCGGATATCCGCCCTATAAAACCCCTTCATTCCGGTGGTTGACGGCTTCATTTCCTGTATTGTACTTCCTACCTTACCAGCAAATGCGTGTGACATCAAAACATGCATTCAGATGATATAGCTGTCAGTTCAGTTTGGGGGGGAATGCAACTGAAGATCCTAATGCTTACATTAGCAACTTCCTGAAAGTTTGCGGCACTTTCAATTACAACCGAGCAGCTGAAGAAGCAATGAGACTGTGTGTTTTTCCATATTCCTTGAAAGACATAGCTAAAGCTTGGCTATATTCACTACCAGCAGGTTCCATCACAACTTGGAACACTCTAGCCACTAAATTCCTTGCAAATTACTTTCCACCAGCCAGAATTGCAAAATTGAGGAATGATATCGCATCCTTTGTGCAACAAGATTCAGAATCCCTCTGCGAAGTTTGAGAAAGATTCAAAGATTTACTCCGGAAATGTCCTCACCATGAGATTGTAGAATGGCTACAAGTCCAAACCTTATATAAGATGGACTTTCTGGAATAATGAGAACCACAATTGATGCTGCTGCTGGAGGAGCTTTAATGGCAAAAGGAGAAGATCAAGCTTGGGACCTAATTGAAGAAATGGCTAACAATAATTCATTGTGGCTAACAGAAAGGAGCTTGATCCAAAGAATTGCTGGAATTTATGAAGTTGGAGCCAACACTGCAGTAAATGCCAAGCTGGATCAGATATGCAAATTTATGGAAACTCTCAGCATGCAAGTTAATACTGGATCCACAAGTTCACCATATGAAGGAGCACCGAAACCAAACCAACATAAAGAAACATTGAATTACATCAACAATTTCAACAGACAGGGGAACAATCTATATTCCAACACTTATAACCCAGGGTGGAGGAATCATCCCAATTTCACATGGAGCAATAATTCAGGGCAAATGAACAATCCACCACCCGGATTACAACAGCAGAACAAAGGCCAGGAGTATGACAAAGAAATAGGAATAACAAAAGTGCTGACCCACTTGAAAAAGATAGAAGAAAAACACAACTCTCAAGCAACTAGGTATGATGCTTTGTTTCAATCCCAAGCAGCATTAATTCAAAGTCAATCTGCTTCGATTAAAGCACTGGAGAATCAAATTGGACAACTGGCCAATGCTCAGAGTTACAGACCGCCAGGAAATCTTCCCAGCAATAAGAATCAAATCTAAGGAACATGGGGAAGGAGCAATGTCATGCCATCATGTTAAAAAGCGGTACTGAAATCAACAAAGATGTTGGAGTCAAAACAATTGGTGAGGAAGTTCCAAAAGAAAGCAGCGAAGCAGTTCCACAGATGGAGGAAAAAGAAGCAAAGGAAAAAGATCAAGAAAAGATCACTCTACCTCCACATTTTCCACATCGTCTCCAGAAGAATAAACTAGACAAGCAGTTTTCTCGATTCCTGGAGATCTTCAAAAAGCTACATATCAACATTCGATTTGCAGAAGCTTTAGAACAAATGCCCAGCTATGTCAAATTCATGAAAGACATTCTTTCACGAAAATGAAGATTGGGAGATTACGAGACAGTAGCATTATCAGAAGAATGCAACACCATCATTCAGAGGAAGCTTCCCTTGAAGTTGAAAGATTCTGGCAGTTTCATTATTCTTTGCACCATAGGAGAACATGACTTCGGTAAGGCTTTGTATGATTTAGGTGCAAGTGTTAACTTGATGCATTTTTCTATTTACATGAAATTGCAGATTGGAGAAACAATGCCCACCTCAGTTTCTCTACAACTTGCTAATAGAACGCTCGTATTTCCGAGAGGTGTAGTTGAAGATGTGCTGGTCAAAGTTGACAAATTCATTTTCCCAACAGATTTTATTATCCTTGATATGAAGGAAGATGAAGACGTACCGATCATCCTCAGGAGACCATTCTTGGCTACAGGTCGAACCATTATTGATGTACAAAAAGGAGAACTAACCATGAGGGTACAAGACCAAGAAATAACATTCAATATTTTCAAAGCCATGAATTTCCCGAATGACGAGAAGGAGGAATGTTTCAGACTTGATGTGATAAATATTAACATCTAGACCTCCAATGCAATGCAAAGTTCTGCTGACAAACTTAAAGCATGTTAATTACCTGTGGAGCCTGAAGATAAAGCGTACTGCGAACTGAAGAAGCCTATTCTTGCACTACAAGCAACAGAAGAGAAACAATTCCATCAGCTCAATGAATTGGAGGAATTTCACATACAACCTTTTGAGAATTCCAAACTGTACAAAGAAAAGGCCAAAAAGAGACATGATGAGAAGTTAGTGCGCATACCACCAGAACCAGGGCAGAGAGTACTGTTAAACAAATCAAGGTTGAAACTCTTCCCATGTAAGCCAAAATCTCGGTGGTCATGTCCATTCTTAATCATCAAGGTTTTACTAGATAGAGCTGTTGAGATACATGATCCCGACTCCAACAAAATATTCAAGGTTAAAAACAAACGTGTCAAGCACTACTGGGGAGAATCATTTGAGCGACAAAAAGAAAGTGTCACACTTTCAGATCCAGCCTAACGTTCGGGCAGTCATGTCTAGCTGATGACTTTAAACTTAGCACTAGTAGGGAGGCAACCCATTCAATTTGTGTATATATTGTGATTTGGTGTGTTTTATTTTTGTGTGTTTCATTTGTGTGGGTAAAGTCATGGAAGAAGTTCTCGCAAATCTTCACAAGCAATTTCCTTCTCTCCCTCAAAACTCTCTGATGAAAGTTTACAAAGCTCACTTGGAACGGATGAGACTACTGATGATTAAAGGTATTCCTAATTACATTCGTTGGATTATTGAAGCACGAGTCCGATTGGCAGGTGAGTCCTATGACTCTTTTATTTCACATATGCCTGGTTTAGGAAGAAGCACATTTGATAAAAAAAAAGAAGAGCTAAAATGGGTGTTTGCTATAAATATGCTCGTATGACATGTAATACTCGTTGTCGTTCTTTAGGAATGGTGTCTGATAACCGTGAAGATAAGATTAAATTCATTAGGGATGGTTTGAGTAAGGAGTCTTTGGATGACATATCTAAGACTCTTGAGACGCATCCTAGTGGATATGTGCATCACGCAATTCACATGTTATATGCACAATTACGAAAAGAAAGACAACAGTATAGTCTCGGGAATCTGACTCTAAAAAACTTTGTTTGCCAATTTATAAGAAAATTGGATGGGAAGCTTGTCCCTGACGCATAGACGTCATTCAAGCCGTTATTTCCTGTAAATATTATATCTCTTTATCTTTTCCTAATAATTGTGATTTATTTTGTTGTTTTCTTTTATTTTCTCCGACATGATCCAGACCTTTTTGACCTTTCACGATTTACTGTTTTGCTACTAATCTTCCTTTGGAAGATATTAATGTTATTATTACTCACCCTTTTTTTTCAGGTTCTATAAATTCAACTCATAATTGCACTCTTGAAGACATCCATAGCTGAGAAAGAAATACATAAAAATGGAAGCTACTTCAAAAAGAAGAGTTGAAAACATCTGTGTGTTTTGCGGTACTAGTGTTGGTACTAAGCCACAATACATAGAGGCAGCACATGAATTGGGTCGAGTCTAAGCTGAAAGGAATATGAACTTAGTATATGGCGGTGACAATCTTGGACTAATGGGGATTGTTTCAAAGGCCGTACATGATGGAGGCAGTCAAGTCTTTGGAATCATCCCAAAACCTTTGGGGGAGGCGAATCTGATAGGACCATCAAACAGAGAGGAACTAATTGTGCCAGGTATGTCTGAACGACTGGTAGAAATGATTAATTGTGCTGATGCTTTTATTGCTTTGCCAGGTGGCTTGGGCACAATGGAGGAAATCTTTATAGTACTATCTTGGGCGAACTTAACATACACCAGAAACAATTGGACTATTCAATGCAGATGGATTTTATGATTTTCTTTGTGTATTTCTTGATGATGCCCGGAGAAATGGGTTCGTGTCAAAACCTTTGAAAGAACTCATCTTCACTGCCAGAACTGCCCCAGATTTAATTGGCCAAATCCTAGCCTTTAAACCACAAATTAACCCTATCATTTCCAAGATTAATTGGTCCGATAATGATCGTGGTAAGAAGCGTTGGATAAATCTGGATCTTAACCTTTAATTTTCACTTTAGATGTAGAATTTCAGCTAATCATGTACTATTTTCTAAACTCATCTTCTACTTTTTAAGACATTGGGGACAATGTTTCATTTAGGTTTGGGGGTTAGGAATAGTTGTAGTATTTTATTTTTATGTTTTTTTTATTTTTAGTCCAAAATTTTAAATAAACAAATTCAAAAAAATTACAAAAATCAAAAAAAATATTTTGTGTTTTTATGTTTTTAACTTGATTAATCGAGTGAAATTGGTGTAAGAGATAGCCGAGTAAGGAATTTCCACTCCTGAGACGTATCTCAACCTATTTCGGAACAAGTTAATTTTTGTTTATTTCCTTTTGAATTATTTAAATTGTAAATTCTCCATAATACTGACTAAAATGGATCTTCATATGCTCAGTTGTCAAGTATTATCAACAAACATGGTAACATACGGACATGAGATGTAATTGGAAAGTTTGTAATATTCAATGCTCTAGTTTAATTGGAGGAAGCAACTAAAAAAGCGATGGGATAAAAAAAGTGAGAAAAAAAAACCTCTCAGATCCGAGTTATTAAGTCCGTATGGATGTTTTAACACCTAGTGCCCTAAAACCAACTGGTTTGGGAGTCACTGACCCAAAGCTCACTACATGGATCAAAGATGTTAATATATATATATATATATCTGAAATCCGGGTAATTAAGTCTGTAGGGGTGTCTTAACACCTGGTGCCCTAAAGCCAACTGGTTTGGGAGTCACTGGCCTAAAGCTCGCTACATGGATGGAAGATATTGTATATAAATAAATCAAAAAAATTAAAAAAATTATTCCATTGCTTAAAAAAAAGGTGTGAATTCTGAAATAACTTTAGGACAAAAATATTAATCTCTTTTCAACTGCACTTGTGACTATTGTGGGCAAAATGAGTTGATTAATATTTTGTTAGTTGTGTATATGGAGAATGGTAAAAATAATAGGAGAATATACTTATTCGGTAATTTAGAAAGAAACAAAATAACTATTAATTGGGATTAGAAGTTTCACCTGTTTAGTCACAAACTTCTTTATTCTATTTTCTCTTGTCTTTTTGCTTTTGTGAGCATTAGTTTTACTTTCTTTTTACTTTTATCAAATGTTTGTGGGTATCATTGATGTAAGCCCTCACAAGACTACAACTCGTCCACTAGGGACACCTAGGGGTTTAAAGGCTTGTTGCATACGCTAAATGCAATCGTGATACCTACAAAAGTGGCTTAGTTTAATTTTTATTTTAAAGATGTTTATGTTATTTTATTTCAATGTTTTGCTCGAGGACTAGCAAAATGTTAGGTTTTGGGGTGTGATGAGTGGTAAATGTATCATTATTTCCCACTCATTTGACCTAAGATTTTGTATAGATTCCTGAGTTTTGTGAATGTTTTGATGTGCTTAGTGTTATTTTGTAGATAAATAAAGTTTCAGGACTCTCTGGAGGTGATTTGGGGCCAAACCAGTGAAAAATGGACAAAAAAGGGCAAAACTATAATTTTGGCGTCGCGACACGAATGATGCTTCGCGACCGCTAACATGCGCCAGAACCTGCTAACGTGCACCGGGACACGTGTCACAATCTGAGAAGTTTGATCTTACTAACGTGTGCCGATCTTGCGAACGTGCGCCGGACACATGTCATCATCACATGCTGCCGACAATCCACATCGCAACGTCAGCACAATTATTGAGTTAATCATCCAAAACGCCATGTCAGCAGATAAGAAAATCAAAGCAACCAATCAGTGCATGCCACGTGGCGCGTCGCGACGCACGCCACCTAGTGATGTCTATAAATTGAGCCGAATTTTCTGATTCAAATCATACTCTATTCTGAATTCTTTCTTAAGGATTTTAAGAAGTTTGTATCTTGTTTGTTTAATTTCAGTTCTGTAATTAATTTATTTTACTTTTACGCAATGTACTTTCTTTTCTTTACTTTTCAGTCTTTACTTTCTATAATTTACTTTTACGCACAGTACTATTCTTTATTTACTTTTTAGCAATTTACTTTTCAGTAATGATGAGGTAACTCCCCCTTGCTGGGGTAAAATGTAAAATTTTTATTACTAATATTTAGATTAATCTCCCTTAAATATAATATTTAAACTAGTTAAAACCTGACTTAATGAGGATACCGCCTTATGGTCGGTTGGTAATTATTGAAATTGGTTTTAACCTGACTAAACTGGATACTGCCTGATTGGTCGGTTGGTAATTAATTATTAATTTGACTTACTCTGGATACCGCCTATATGGCTGGTTGGTAATTATCATGCAAAATTAATATATTATATTAATGGAGATATATAAAATAGAAGTAATAAAAGTTGATCATTTTACCTCATAATTTTCTTTTATTGTACTTTTACTTTATTTACTTTTCAGCATTTACTTTCCAGCTATTACTTTTCAGCATTTAATTTTCAGTATTTACTTTTCAGCATTTACTTTCCGTCATTTACTTTTAAGTACTTAATTTCCATCAATTTACTTTGTCTTTTATTTTATTTAAGCTTTTACCAGTCTTAAATATGTGTCGTAACTAAGTCAGTTATCTAGGGTTGTGATGAAGTCCAATATCACTGATTTATAAGGGGTTAAATTACGGTTTGGGTAATATAAAGGTTTATTTATTGAGCCTTAATCTTAATGCGTCTTGTTAACTGGTTATTAATAAGATTGATTCGGTAAACTCAAAATGAACTTGGAAAAGAGATTTTAGGTTAAAGACCTTAGACTCAATAGCCCGTGATCTTCCTTGAGGATAGATAACCCTTTAATAGATTTCCTTACAGGATAGAAATATACCTGTCGGGCGGTGGTAGCCATAATTGGAACTTAATCTTAATGAATTCAGATAACTTAATTGACATAGGAATATGATTAATTGGGTTACACTGGATATTTGTATCTTATCATCGGAAGAGATTTTTGCATAATTTCGTGTTCCAGGTTAATAAACCGATATATTACACAAACGTAAAATAACCACTTCATCTTTAAAAAGATATTGGAAAGATTCACAACCCTGAATAGTTTAATAATCTTGAATTTTCATCAATTTACTTTCGCAAAATTTTATTTACTTGTTTTAAATTTAAGTCACCATCCAATCAAACAATCAATCCATTAGATACTCTTGAAATTTGACTTCATAAATTAATAGCTTAGGTATTAAGTCCTCGTGGGATCGATTCTTTTTATAGTACTTGAACGATAGGTGCGCTTGCATTATACGCGTGTGATTACGCACCGGTCATGCGTCGCGACGTGCAAGAAGAAAATGGATGCTCGTTTCTGGATGTTGCGTGTCGCGATGCGCAAGGGGCTGCGTCACAACGCGTGGCCCAAAATTTTCCAGAATCAATTTGTAACCACCTCAGTTCCACTTTAGCGTGTTAGAGACCACCCTTAAGGTCTCGTAGCAGTTCGTATGTGCACATTACATCTTAGAACAAATATGATATACCAAGTTACGATATCACGTACTTGAATTTAGTAGCTTAACCCAGTTCCGAAACTTATTTCATAGTTTTTAGTCTAATCAAGTTATCATCTATAGACCATTGCAGGAGTTACAATCTCATTCGATGAAGCCGTATAGTTCCAGCCAAATTCGAAATACAGTGAATGGACCTATTTTCTCAAACTAGTTTTATGTATTAAGTTTTGATATCAGACTTACTTTCACGCTTTAGGGCGTTAAAATATTTTACTATTATAGTTATTTCATAAATAGTTATGATTTGAGTTTTAATTAAGAAAGAAATGTTGTTCAGAAAAAGTTTTATACAGTTTTGAAATTCAAGCATGAGTTTTATGATTTTCGAGGCATGTGGGAAAAACCCACCTCAGTATGTAACTAGTACATATATGGAATTGACGGATAGAGGATATGTGCACATGTAGAGGACTGGGGGGACAGCGATACGTACGCCCCCAGATCCTAGAACATGGATAGGGGGATGGCGATACGTAACGCCCCTAGACCATATTTTCAGAGCTTGGAGGGTAGCATAGATCCGCACCCTCTGTTCTAGTTTCGTGGCTTGGGGGACGGCGATACATAACGCCCCAAGACCACCAATTTCAGGGACAATAGTGACATACTTTGGGGGACGGCGATATGTAACGCCCCAAAGACATGGATTTGCACTGCTAGCTCCAGTTAGGCGTATGGGGGGACGACGATACGTAACGCCCTCATACGTCAAGTTTTTCAGATATCGGATTTTCAGATAGCAGTTTTCAGAAATCAGAGTTTAGAAAATAGTTTTCAGAAACCAGAACTTCAAAAGCAGATTTAGAAAGAAAAGTGTTATAAAAGAGATTTCAAGCAAAGTTTTCAGAAAGAGAGTTTTCATATAAGTCATTTTTTTTTTGAAAACTTGATTTTAGAACCAAATGATTTTATATAAGTATTCCAGTTTTTCGTCCACTCACTTAGATTGAATAACGATCTAACCCTCCACCCCCAGTTTCTTTGTCTTGCAGGTATTCTCGGAGGACGAGATCAGGAGGATGGATACTGTTGCAGTCACTAGGGTTTGGAGTCCACCAGTCCAAGTCAGAAAAGTGAAAGTCCAGTCAGAGTCAGTCAAAAGTCATGTATCAGCCTCGAGTAATGTGAAAGTCATTGAAAACAAATGTTATTAAGTTTACAGTCATATTTATTGAATTTGTATGTCATGTTGATGAGTTTTGGTCATTGGTCCCATACTTGAGATTTTGATTGATAAAAGAGTAATAGTGTAGTGTATAGCTAGAAAGACATAGGCTTATGGGGTTAGTACGGGCTACCCCCTTTCGATAACATCTCCCAGATCGGGGATGTTACAACTTTAGAGTGTAAAGAATCTCTACAAATTTTGTTAGAATCTCTACAACATAAAATTCAAGTAAGAACAATAAAATAATGTTTCTAAGCTAAAGAAAATAAGAGATTACCTTAATCTTCCTTAAGCTCGTTTAGCTTTTGTTCTTGTAGGAATTTTCTTCTATAAAATACTTGGAGAGTTTTTTATGATATTTAGAGGCTAGGGTTAACATTAGCCAACAAAAGAAAAGACATACATTAGCCAACAAAAGAAAAAAAATCTCCATTTTATATATAGCTTGGCCGAATTTAGAGGGGCATTATGGTCAATTTGGTTCATTTAATTTAAGCCTAAGGTTACTTGTTTAATTTGAACACTTCAAGCTTTAAAAAAATCATGCCATTTGTTACCAATAATAAATACACATATGTAATAATAATTATTACAAATGGATATTAATATAATTAAATATAAAGTTAAAGTAGACAAATTCAAATTAAATACTTTAACCTTAAAGTTTAATATTATTAGTAACCAATAATCATTAAACATATTACACAATAATTATGTAATATTGATATTATTTAATTATCTAAATATTTAACATTTAAATATCTAAATAAATAATTAATATAATTATTAATATATATGTATTTTTATTTATATCAAATAACAAATACATATATTAATGACATGTGTCAAAATCTCATTTGACAATTAATTAATATGTATCAAATCAAATTTTGTATCAAATACAAATACATATTAATTATTAATTGACCAAAATCCCATAATGCATGTATTTTTCGTTTAACGGTTAAACGATTCAAATTAACTTATTTAATCCGATAAAGTATTATGAATAATCTGTATTATTCATAACGCATTGCCCAAGTACTCAACGAGTACTTTTCATATTATGGGACTCTCTAAGTTTAGGTTTATCTGTCACGGAATCCAATTTCGTATCCATAATTCACCCACTCATGAATTATGACGACCATAGATAATCTCACTAAACAATGCAAGTCGAGGTCATCGCATACATATAATCCCTCCGTCACAGGATATCAATATTATACTGGGGATATAGATAGGAACGTCAAAACCCTAAGGTATAATATAGTCATTTTAAAATTTACGATCTCTAAATAACACTTGAAACTCGCTTCCGAAGTATACCACGACCATGGATTTACTAGATCGCAAACACGTTCAAGATACCTATGCCCTATACACAGAACTGACAGATTCTATCTTATACTAACATGATATCATGAGCATCAGTCCACACCTAACGAGCAGGCGGAGGTCTGATCTAAATAGATCAGTGACGTGACTGCCATCAAAGTGTGGATGATATCTCATATATCCACAGTGGTATCTCAAGTTAAAGGACCAATATGCTACTCGACTCGAGAAAATTCCTATTGACGTCAATGTACCATGTATTAGGAAATCTTACGTGAGTCGTTCAATATTTTTCAAATAAACACCTACACATCTATACGAGTCTCCCGAGACTCATGGTTTATTGGGATTAACCATCGGACCAAGTCACGAAATACGACATGTACTAGTCTCAACGAATTTGAGAATATACAACTTATAGTGACCCTTCCCAATGTCAATTTCAAACTATATTGTAACTGCGCACTACGTTGTAGATCATGGGGTCTTTGTCTAATATATACGTATCACTAAATCAGATTTAGTTTCAATCTAATCATAATTAGATCGAATACGTATATAAAAACAAGAGGTGCAACCATTAAGTAAATAATATTATGGAAAAAGGAATTATTCGTATTCATGAATCAGACATAAATACGATCCGGATTGGCACTTTGAGCACCAACCCTAACAATTTGCTCATTCAGCACCTGGCTATGCTCGTCAATACGAGCTCCATCAGTTTCGACCGTGTTGAGGTAGGTCATCATCCTTAAGACATGCTCTCGGACTGATGACCCTTCCATCATCCTCGCGATCATCGCTAAGACCATGACCTTATGACTCCGCCGCTTCGAAGGCTGCCCGAACATGACTATCATCAAAGATGTTGCAGCCATAAACTCATGTTTTGCAACAAAATCCTTGGATATCCCTGCTTGCAAGTAGCAGCAAGCATTCTCATTAGTCGTGACCTATTTCTGGTAGGCATCGCACACAACTTGGCTAAAATTTATGGCCGGCTCAGGAGGAAATTCCTCCGTCAGGACAAACTTAAGGTCTTCACATACCAAAATGACGTTCATATATTTCTTTTCCATTTTACATAATTTTATCCTGTTAATTTATCGTTAGAGTGAATAAAAATTATTGGAGAAATCATACCTGAAATAAAATAAAGTAAATGTGCAATTAAGATTCATTCATCGCAATTAAAATTATCAAACATTTAGGCATAAAATTAAACATGATTTATGAACCATGTATAATGAATTAGAAACCTAAGAGAATTACTATGCCACGTAAATCTATCATCCCACAAATAAGTGCTACTGTAGGGTAAGTCAAGTATTTGCATGATAGATCGAGACAATCTCAATTGATTAATATATACTGGAATAACTCTTATTCCTATATTAACCAACCACAGTTTGATTTGATCAAGGAATTTCGATTAACATTTAATCATTCCTTTGTAAGTGTAACCCATTGTTTCGGAACCCTTGGACTTAACTAGTGAAGTGCTGCGGTAGGATAGGCCAGTTCACTATTTACATCTAGAGTACTGATCCTTTCGGAATCCAAACTTGATATTGATCCAAAATGGACACCATCCATAGGGGACGAAAACAAAGCCGTCTCGAGGCACCTTTTGAATCTCACGTTTTTGGACTAACAACGAAGATCGCGAGATATATTGTCGTATATCCCTCTCCCACTAACTATTTTAATTTTAAGATTTTCATTTAAAAAATCTAATATTTTAATTCAATAGTGTCTATAAATTTATGCGCCGCTAAAACATAACTTTCATTTACACTAGTGCACTATTAGTGATCCTATCAATTTTAACTTTAAAAAATTTAATTCACTAATATCTATTAATCTCAACTAATTATTTTACTTAATTAAACTAATTTATTTAAGTTAGGTTTAATGACCAAATTTTTTTTGAACTCTTAAAATATTGGTATACTAGTAAGTTTAAAATTTAAAATTCTAAAGTGGACAAAATTTTAATTAAACCATTTAATTAATCTAAGCGCATTATAAATTCCAATGGTACGTGGAGTTGTATCCCGAGTGCAGATAACACTACCATTCATTCAGAATCGGCTAGGTAATTACGTTCGGGTTTCCATCCGATATACTAGTGGAATTCATGATGAACTTTATTAAGCCAATAATTTTAAAATCTCTAATTTTACACTATTAAACAAATTAATCTAATTAATTCGATTTCATGCATATCATATTCCAATTTAACCGTTTTAAATTTCATAAAATCATTTTTTATGACTAAAATATTCATGCATCCAAAATGTTTTATGGCATGTGAAAATGCAAGAGTATGCACCATAAGCTATATGACATGTTATTCAAACATTTCGAATTTAAACATACATATAACATAAAAATAAATTTTGCACTGACCAGGCTCTTATGTTTCTTTTACTAATATAATTAGTACACAAATTTCCCAAGGCATCCCTTGCTCTTCAAATTTTGCTCCATGATAGTGTGGACTCCTTTTACGGCTTTAGTACTCCAAATTACTTAGAATAAATTTTTACAAAGGAAAATAAAAATATAATATTTGTAAAATATAATTAGTCTTATGGCCTTACATTTCCAAAACCAAAATCAACATAAAAATAAGAGGCGGAAAAATTTACGATCAATGTAAAAAATATTCATCTCATGGATCAACAATAAACATTCATCTCATGAACATTAATATGTGCCTACTCATCTAAACATGCATATAATTATTTATATTTCATATAAACAAATAAAAATAGTAACTTTAAATGAAAAGAGAAGGGTTAAGAACATTTTTCAACCTCTCTTGATGCCATGTAAGAACCGATTTCCTAGTGCAGCGGAAACACTTTAGGCACTCAAGATCGGCCTTGAAATTTTTTTATCTCTTCCTTTTGCTTGGCCGAATGTAGTTAGCTCATTCACTGAAATTTTACTTATGTTTTTAACAAAATTTTAATCCTGGAACAGCCCTCGAATAGCGGCTCGGATCTGGACTATTTTGGACCCAAAATGTGCCCAACTCACTGTTTGAATCAGCCCCTCTTTTACGTGAACTACACCAGTTTTTTAGGTCTGATTTTTCACCAAAACAGCCCCACAAAACTCTTAAAATACCCCTTAATGTTCCCCATTTTTAATGGGTTAAAACCAAATCAAATCGAGCTTCGAAACCCCAAAGTAATTGGTGGCAGTGAGGAAAATCTGCTCACTGCCGTGAGGTTGATGAAAAGAAGATGAAGTTGATTTTTGGTTCGACACCAAATAGCCTTCCCTGCTATGTCTCGAAACTAATAAAGAATAGTGTGGGATAAACTCACAAACTAATCTCTAAACACTTTAGTGATTAAACAATTATCACACAATAATTTTTAGTTTTTCTTGTTCTTGTTTTTCTTCAACTCTTGAGAGAAAACTTAGAACATCAAAAGGTGACTAGGGTTTGGAATGGCTTAGTCTTCCAAAAAATATAATTTTCTTTTTATACTAAGGGTTTTGATTTCCAAAATTAAATAAAACCCTCCCCATTTCTCATTAAGAAATTCGGCCAGCCTTAAGATTTGAATCCAAAAAAATTTACAACATAATATTTTATTTAATATCATCATCATGACAAAAGGATGTTACAAAATCAAATAAGTTGTTATCTTTTAAAAATATAACTTCCATTCCGACTAAAAGGTTTCCAAAAACATATTTTTAGAATGACATAATTTAAACCTTTATTAAATTATACAATATAATTCAATAACTTATAATAAATAATTATCATATAATTATTTATTATAAAACTATATATTAAAATTAACATATAGTTTCAAGTGTGATAAAATAATATTATTAATCATATTAATAATATTTATATATATATAATATGTGAGTATATAATTGGACTATCCAATTATATTTAATATGTTATAATATATCGAGCTAGCACGGGGACTAAATGGACCTACGGTTCCGAGCTCCAATAATCCCAGAATATTAATTAAACTCTTATTAAATATTCTGAATTATTAACTTCGGGGTTATCCTATTAAAAATCTGAAGCTACACTCTCGTTGCCGTAGAAAAAAAATAATAAGCCGAACAACATCGGTGTCCATCGATATAATTATTACATTCGAGTATCTCATAATTAGAGCCGAGTCTTAATATCTGTTATACCCTTCTAATTATTTTACCTTAAGTACCATTGATTCTCTAATGAACGATTTATTCATAACCATTATGAATGTTAATCTTACTATTCTTAATAAAAAGACTTGAGTGCTCTAATCGTTCAATTACCGAATCAATCCATAAGAAAGATACTCATCTGCTTCTCGCAAGAATGAGTGAACTCCCTGTTGGGAAGCGGCCGCGAGTGCGCAGCGGAAAATTTAAAAAAAAATTAAATTATGATGTCGCTATCCCTTTGCCCAAGATCCATTTGTTTTGATTATTCTACAAGCCTAGGCATGTTACTATATATATTCTAAGCATAAAAACTCATAAAACATGCAAAGAACATAAACCTAAACATGCTAACTATCATAAGAACTCTAATTAAAATAAAGAAAGAAAAAGACTTACTTGAACCGAAGACTCCTCCAGTCCTCCCTCCAATCTACAAGCTTTTCTCGAACTCAGTGAGCTCTTCCATATTCCAAAGAGCCACCCAAGTGTGTGGCCTCCAAAGGTGCACACACTAAAGCCAAACTCAACGGCAAGACTATGCCTTGAGGGCACGGGTATTTTGCCCTTGGTGCTAGCCTAGGAAAATACCTCAAAAACTTTTAACTCGAGATTCCTCTAGTCAATTAGACTTAAGGATACTCAAAATCAGTGACTTACTCTTAAACTTTAGAGTTGCTCACTTATATAAACCCAAGATATGAAAGGTTTTGGTGTAAAACTTTGTAAAGAATTCTTTGGGTTTATATAGGTGCTCTAAAGACAACAAAATTAATTAAGAATCTGATGTGGGATAAATGTTAATTTAATCTTAGCCATTGGATCTTAATTTAGTGGTTTAATGAGATTATAAAACCCTAATAAGAGTTTGGGCCGAATTGGAATTCAAAATAAATAACAAATAATTTTTTTTACTATTCACATTTATTTATTTATTTATTCCAATTCCCAAAGTGCCCCTATCGTCATTCACCAATCCCTAAGCCACTATGGAACCTCGTAAATGATATGTTCAATAATTAAACACATTGAACCATTAATGAACAATTCCTACAACAATCATATATGTTGTTAAATTTGTATTGTGCACTATTAACCAATCAGATGTGTCGTTCGATTTCAATTGACCAATGGTTGACATCTAGCAAAAATGCCCAATGGCCCCCAAATGACCAAGGTTGACAAAATATATACCCATTCTGAATGCGATATATTTATGCGATTTTATGATAAGGTCCATCGCCTCACTGTATCCCCACCGTTTGACCTATGGTATGGAAAGTGTCTACCCATATAGTCAAGGTATGATGTTGATAGTGTCATGAATCATGCTAACCCAAGAATCTCACATGATTCTTCCGCTGCGGCCACAGTCTCAAGTACTGATCATACATATCAACCCGCGAACTAGAATATTATTCTTATAAGAAAATATTATCCGAGAGAGTGGCGATTCTCTGTTCTATCTTTACAAACTTCATGTGTTTCAACAAATGACCCAATCATACCCTTATGACCGGATCTTTTGAACCGGGGAAGGAGAATGTCAAAGTTATTTGATCCACACATAAGATTGTAAAGACCTCAAGTCTAAGAACTAGTCATACAATATTACAATCGATACATGAAAGTTCTCACAGACACATGGGATAAACACTCCATGTGAAAACTTTTGGCGATCAGTTCGATGGACACGACAACTCATGCATCCGTGTGATACACCAAGCGGACGGATCTCCACTAGTAGCCTATGAGATCAGCTACCCCACTTAAGGGTGGATCATATCATCATGCTAGTCTCTCTGCTTTGTGAACGCCCAGATTATTCACAAAACTATGACTAGGAACGTTTAAGAGTAATGATTCTCATAAGGCGTGGAAGCCATCATCTCATTACTCCAAGGGCTTTATTACAGTGTTTGATGATTCATATAAGTTATGTAAGACACGCATAATACAGATTTCCATTTTATTAATTAATGAAAATATTACAAATTCATGTACATATAGCCCATCCACAAGTTGGGTATAGGCATATCCCTAACAATCTCCCACTTGCACTATAGCCAACTAGTATGAATCTGGACACCATACTCTCGGGGTGTGCCTATCATGCTTTTGTTTAGTCAGCCCTTTACTCAGAGAATCTGTAAGATTATCTTCTGTGAGAATTTTCTCTATAATAACTTATTTCTCTCAATAATCTCCTTGATGAGATGAAATCGCCTGAGTACATGCTTAGATTTCTGGTGGGACCTTGGTTCCTTTGATTGAGAAATGGTGCTCGTGTTATCACAGTACATCGTGACGCCATTCTTTATCGCGGGAAGCACTTCCAACTCGGTGATTAACTTCTTTATCCAGACTGCTTCTTTAGCTGCCTCAATTGCTGCAATATACTCGGCTTCAGTGGTGGAGTCCACTGTAGTTGACTACTTTGAGCTTTTCCAACTGACAGCTCGGCCATTCAAAGTAAACATATATCCTGTTTGCGATCTGCTGTCATCCCTATCGGTCTGAAAGCTCGTATCACAGTAACGAACGACTTTCATTTCAGAACAATCTCCGTATGTCAAGAACACATCTTTAGTTCTTCTCAGATTTGAGGATTGATTTGACAGCTGCCCAGTGTTGCTCACCAGGATTTGTCTGATACCTGCTCATTATGCTAGAGCATAAGAGACATCAGGTCTTGTACATAGCATGACGTACATGATCGATCCTATTGCTGAAGCATAAGGGATCCTAATCATACGCTCTCTATTTGAATGAGTATGTGGACATTGCTCCTTAGATAATTTGATTCCATGACAAGTAGGTAAATTACCTCTTTTGGAATCTTCCATTTTGAATCTTTTAAAAACTTTATCTATGTATGTAGATTGAGAAATTCCTAACAACCTCTTAGATCTGTTACGGTAGATCTTAATGCCGAGGATGTAGGCTGCTTCTCCCAAATCGTTCATGGAGAAATTCTGAGATAACCATTGCTTGGTGGCTTGCATCATGGGAATATCATTCCCGATGATTAATATGTCATCGACATATATTACAAGAAATACAACAGCACTCCCAGTACTTTTCCTGTAAACACAAGGCTCGTCTACATTTTTGATGAAGTCAAATTCTTTGATTGTCTCATCAAATCGTATATTCCAACTTCTGGAGGCTTGCTTGAGTCCTTAAATGGATTGTTTAAGCTTGCATAATTTATTATGATCATCCTTAGATGCAAACCCCTTAGGTTGTGTCATATAGAATTCCTCTACGACGTTCCCATTAAGGAAAGCTGTTTTGACATCCATCTGATAAATCTCATAATCAAAGTGTGCAGCTAGTGCCAGTAAAATTCGAATGGACTTTATCATTGCAACAGGTGAGAAGGTTTCGTCATAGTCAATTACTTGGATTTGTCTACAACCTTTCACCATTAACCTAGCCTTATAGGTTTGGATGTTGCCTTCTGCATCAGTTTTACGCTTGTAAATCCACTTGCAGCCTATGGGTTTTATCCCTTCATGTGCATCCACTAAGTCCCGGACTTGATTCTGATACATAGAGTTTATTTCAGATTTCATGGCCTCAAGCCACTTGACTGAATCAATGTCACGCATTGCTTCGTCATAACTGATGGGATCATCATTATCAATGACATGATCATGTTCCTCATCAATATGGAAACCATATCTTTCAGGCTCATATCTTTCCCTACCAGACCTTCTAAGTTCATAACCTTGTGTTTGTTCCGTCGCTGCCCTTTTGAGGGGCTTGGGTCTTAGTTCTATGTTAGTTTATTCTTCTCGTACCTCATCGAGGTCAAGTCTACTCCCATTATATTTCTTGAGAAGGAATTCATTCTCTAGAAATTTAGCATTTCGTGAGACAAATATTATTTGTTCATTTAGGACGTAGAACACGTATGCTCTTGAGTTCAAGGCATATCCTACAAACTTATATTTAATTGCCCTATCATCCAATTTGTTAGTTTGTGTGAGCTTAACATATGTGTCACATCCCCAAACTCTTAGATAACTAAGACTATGATGTTTCCCAGACCCTAACTCATATGGTGTTTGACTAACAGTCTTGGAAGGAACTTGGTTTAGTAGTAGTGTTGCAGTTTCTAAAGCAAGACCCCAAAATGAAAGAGGTAGATCCGTGCTTGGCATCATTGATCTGACCATATCTAATAATGTCCGATTTCTCCTTTCAAAGACCCCATTATGCTGTGGAGTTCCCAGAGGAGTCCACTGGGAAACAATGCCATTTTCTCTCAAGTAATCTTGAAATTCGTTGCTTAAGTATTCACCACCTCGGTCAGACTTTAGTGACTTAATAGTTTTATTAAGCTGGTTTTCTACTTCAGCTTTAAAGTCTTTGAATTTCTCAAAGGCTTCAGATTTATACCGCATAAGGTACACATACCCATATCGCGAGTGATCATCGATAAAGGTAATGAAGTAGGAGAATCCACCTCTAGCGGTAACTGACATTGGTCCGCATACATCAGAGTGTATGAGTTCTAATGTCTCTGCTGCACACTGTCATTTACCTTTGAAGGGTAATTTAGTCATTTTACCAAGTAAACAAGACTCACAAGTTCCATAAGTTTCATATTTGAAGGGTCTGAAATACCCATCCTTATGTAGCTTAGAAGTAATCTTGTTTCATTGATATGACCTAAGCGACTGTGCCATAGAAGTGATTCATTGAGATTATTCGAGTTAACGTTGTATATATTAGAGGTTGAACATTCTTTGTTAGTTTGTAAGACATAGATACCATTATTCAAAATACCATCTCCATATTTTATTTCATTGAAATAAATAGAACATTCATTACAACTTATTAGGCATGAAAAGCCTTTATTATATAAAGAAGAAATTGAAATGATGTTCTTTACTAGAGAAGGTACATAAACACAATCTTCTAAGTCTAAAACTAAACCATTCGGCAAAACTAATGAATAAGTCCACATGCACAATGCAGCCAGTCTTGCTCCATTACCCATACGTAAGTCAACCTCCCCATGACGAAGTCTCCTACTGTTTCTCAGGCCCTGCACATTATTACACAAGTGAGTCCCACAACTGGTGTCAAGCACCCAAGTATAAGGTTCAGAGTCTTGAGAATATAGTTCAATCATATACAATATACCTGAAGCATTGGACTTCTTGGCTTCCCTAGCTTCCTTGGCTTTCAAGGATCTGCAGTCTTTCTTCCAATGACCCTTCTTTCCACAAAAGAAACATTTCTCATTTCCCTTTTTCTTCTCCACCTTACCATTGGGCTTTAGGTGATCTGGAGCCTTGGCCTTGGCCTTATTTTTTTTTGGGCCTCGTGGCTTCAGGTCCGTACCCGTAAGCATGACGGAGGTTTTAAGCTCCGGTTTTAAGTCATTCTCTGCTTGCTTTATCAAATTATGCAATTCTGTTAAAGTAGCTTCTTTATTAGACAGATGAAACTGCATAATAAAGTTAGATAAGTCTTTTGTTAAGGACTGAAGAATTAGATCGAGACCTATCTCATGATCCATGATGAACCCGAGGTTGGCCAATTTTTCAATGTGGCCAATCATCTTAAGCACATTTCCACTAACAGATCATTCCTTATGCCTTGTTTGGAATAAGGCACATGACACTTAGAATCTCACGGTATGAACGAAAGTTGCATATAACTCCTTCAAGTGAAAGATGATGGTTTGAGCATCCATATATTCGTGAGCTTTCTGAAGTTCGTCCGACATAGAGCCAAGCATTATGCAAACTGCTTGCTCATCATCATCGACGTGTTTCTTCCAAGCATCAAATGTATTTTGGTCAGCATCTTCTGCGGGTTCAGGGAGAAATGGTCTTTCAAGAACATAAAAAATCTTTTCTTGTCGTAAGGCAATTTTAAGGTTTCTAAATCAGTCATTGTAGTTATCCCCTTTGAGCTTATGCTCATCAAGGATGAACGAAGTGATACTCTGTTTGCCATTTGAATATTTGTGAAATATTTTAACCCACCAGTTAAGAGAGAATGTTAAAATTAGGAATATGTTTTCATTAATGTTTCATAATAACATGGGCTTTTAATATTATGAAGTTGCTCCCACTCAATTATTTTAAAATTTTAAGCAAATCGCATCAACCCCAATATGATGGATTTCTTGTGGGCAAGGATCCCATTATCATCATTTCAAAACTCCGACTAGGGCCGGTCGTTATAAAATATGATAATTAGATAGGTTCCCAACCAATTTATGATATAAATCACAATTCCTTGATCATTGGGTTGGGCAATCAAACATGCCATAGCTTATGCTAGTCCTCGTGGACACCAATCTTTGCCACTAAGTTATAAGACCACGCCTAAGGGTCGCTGCGTCTTATGACTCAGAAAAGTCAAACCATTGTCAATAGTATGATTTATGGACAAATTGGTATTGATCAGTCTGGTAAAGCCTAGTCCTGCCAATACGGTTTAAGCCCTTTAGGTCTATACTTTACAATGGGAGGCAAATTTTAGACATTAAATTATTATTGAGGATTTTAGCAAGTTTAAGTGAATAACTATCAAATGGATTCCTCCATTGAAAATTCCCTAGAGGGAGGGTGGAGCGAACTTTCTTAAATACCCTTACCTCTTAGGCTCTTATTTCTTTGGTGACAGGAATAAACAATAGATCCTCCAAATTAGTCCAACACTTTAAATATGTTTTAAGATAAGCTTTGAGTAAATGATTATCTAGATGTCTTCACAGCTTTTCCTTTTGGCTATAAAAAGGTAGTGAGTGAATGAAGATACCAAATCATTATCTAACTCTAGTAATACCTTTGGTTAAATTAACTTTAGTTTGGAAAGTTTTATTAACGCCTTGGTCCCACCCCACTTGTATCTTTTATAATGTCTTTTATTATAACAAGTGATTTATATTTATTAGCCTTAAGGTAATAAATCTTTAAGTTCATCACGAAATAACTACTTAGCTAAGGGATAAGCAATACACTCTCTATTTCCTTAGAAAGTCTCTAGATGTTTACACTCTAAAATAATCATGCCAATTCTAATAATACATAAAATCATCAAGAATATGAGTTTTAATATGTTGGAAGTATTTGAGGCATTAAATAACTTTGATTAATATTTAATGGGATTATAAAACCCTAATAAGAGTTAAGGCCGAATTAGAATTCAAAACAAATAACAAATAAAAAACAATGTACTATTCACGTTACTATTCATATTACTATTCACATTACTATTCACGTTTATTTATTTATTTATTCAAATTCCCAAAGTGCCCCTATCGTCATTCACCAATCCCTAAGCCACTATGGAACCTCATAAATGATCTACTCAATAATTAAACACATTGAACCATTTATGAACAATTCCTACAGCAATCATATATGCTGTTAAATTTGTACTGTGCACTGTTAACCATTGATTTCGACTTTGTTGTGTGTGAACTTTTGGGTTCCCCTTAAGTTGGACATGAAATGAATCATGATAATTTAATCGAACATAAATTATCCTCCGATCAGATGGTCGTTCGATTTCAATGACCAAGGTTGACATCTAGCAACATGCCAAGGCCCCCAAATGAGAAGGAAAAATATATACCCATTCTGTATGCGATTTACATATGATACGGTCTCTCGCCTCACTGTATCCCCACCGTTTGACCTATGGTATGGAAAGTGTCTACCCATATAGTCAAATGTATGATGTTGATAGTCTCATGAATCGTGCTAACCCAAGAATCTCACATGATTCTTTCGCTGCGGCCACAGTCTCAAGCACTGATCACACATATCAACCCGCGAACTGGAATACTACTCTTATAAGAAAATATTATCCGAGAGAGTGGCGATTCTCTGTTGTATCTTTACAAACTTTATGTGTTTCAACAAATGACCCAATCATACCATTATGACCGGATCTTTTGAACCGGGGAATGAGAATGTCAAAGTTATTTGATCCACACATAAGATTGTAAAGACCTCAAGTCTAAGGACTAGTCATACAATATTACAATCGATACATGAAAGTTCTCACAGACACATGGGATAAACACTCAATGTGAAAACTTTCGGCGAACAGTTCGATGGACACGAGCAACTCATGCATCCATGTGATAAAACAAGCTAACGGATCTCCGCTAGTAGCCTATGAGATCGGCTACCCCACTTAAGGGCGAATCATATCATCATGCTAGTCTCTGTTGGGATTTTAAGGGGGAATATCGGTAACGCAGCGGAATCGCGGAAAATCAAAATTTTTCGATTTCAAAACTTTTTCACGGATCAATCAAATAAACTTATTTATTTAATTATCCAATTATCAAATTCTGAAAAATTACACAAGAGATCAAATTTCTTGGTAATTACCGAATTGCCCCAAAACTTTGTAAATTGATCATTTTAGTCAAAAAGTTGTCAAATACAATTTTGGATGAATCTAAGTCATTTCTAAAAAAATTTTCAACACATCTAATGCATCAAAATCAGATTTCACACAAATCCCCAATTTTTGAGCAAATGCCGTGAGCCACCCAAAATTTTCAATTAATTACAATTTGGTCCCTTTAGTTCAAAACATGCCAAGATCAAATCCAATCAACCTCAAATTTTACATGCATCATATTCATACCATAATACATCACATATATGAAAATCCCCAAATTTGGAGTGGGTTATGAACCCTAATTTTTCAATTTCATCAAATTGTCCAATTTCACTAAATTGACAAAATCCAACACTTTAATCCATTCAATAATTCACCAATCTAGCCTCACCACTTTGAAACAACTCTAGAAAAATTCTAGGTCACCAAGGAGTGGCGTACCAACTCTAGAATGGCAACTTGATTTTCCAAAAATCAAAAGTAAAGCTTTGAAACCATTTCAAGCTTACTTACATGCATCAATCTTTCATCAAAGTTCACAACCAAAATAAACACAAAATATAAGAAGAGAGACAACCCCAAAGCACATAAATGATGCTAAGCATGTTAGAAACATTTTTCATGTTGAAAACTTCAAAGAAAAACTTACAAAACTCAAAGATTTCCAAGCTTTTTCCTTTAGCCTCCAAGCTTTTCTCTCAACTTCTTTTATGTTTATTTGGTATCAAATGAACTTGTCTAACCCTAAAAGATGAAACAAAACAATATATACTTGCCCAAAAATGGCCTTGGCCGAAATTGTGATGTATATATATATCTAGATATTTTTGTTTCATTTAATTTTTTTGCTTTATCAACTTGCATTCTAAATCATTACACCTTTAATGAATTATTCAACAAGTCAACAATTGCAACTTAAAAAATAAACCATTATATTTAATTTAGGGTGATAGCCGAATATTACAAATAAAAAGGAAAAATATATATTTTCAATTTCAACAATTAAAACAAATATCCAAGGAAGTCAAATTCAATTTGACAACCTTTTCCTTTAAGTATAAAGTCAATAATTTACACTTATAATCATTTCCTAACTTTATCATTTGGTGAGATATTTATATTTTAATTATATTAATCATTTAACAATTAAATAATTAAATAATAATTAAATACAAATATCTCAAATATATGTATTATATTTACTTTAAATATTTCAAATACATATATTAATGATATATGTCAAATACCTTTATTTGACAATTTATTAATGTGTATTTAATAATATCATATATCAAATACAAATGCACATTAATTAGGAAATGACGGTTCGGCCCGTTTGCATGTATTTTTCGTTTAACCATTAAACGATTTATAAATAATCATCATTATTATAAAGTCGCTCTAGTGCTCTACGAGTATATTTCATTAGTGAGACTCTCTAGAATAAAGTATATCCGTCACAAAATCCAATTTCGTGTCCATAATTTACCCACCCGTAAATTATGACGACCACAGATAAACTAGCTAAATCATACAGGTCGAGGTCATTGCATATGTATAATCCCTCCGTCACAGGTATCCGGATAATCCCAGAGATATAGATGTAAACGTCAAATATCTATGGGTATTATCCCGTCGACGTATCTATTAGCAATCTCTAAATAACATTCAGAACTTACTTCCGAAGTTTACTATGGCCACAGATTTAACAGACTGCTAATCATATATGGACTACCTATGCTCTGTACACAGAACTGACGGATCCTATCTTGATACACACAGGATATCCTGATGATCGGTCCACACCCAACGAACAGGCGGAGGTCTGATCTAAATAGATCGGTGACGTGACTGCCATCTAAGTGTGGAGGATGTCTCATACATCCACAGTGGTATCTCAAGTCGAAGGACCACTATGCTACTCAACCCGAGAAGATTCTTATTGACGTTGGTGTACCATCCATTAAGAATCTTCGGTGAGTCGTTCAGTGTTTATCTATCATAAACACATACACGTCTATACGAGTCTCCCAAGACTCATAGTTCATTGGGATAAACCATCTGACCAAGTCTCGATATACGACATGTACTGGTCTCAACAGATTTGACTAACCGACCCGTGTGTAGTGAATCTTGACCAAGAACTATATTGATAATTTACATTTAGCAGTGACACTTCCCAATGTCAATTACAAACTAGCTTTGTAACTGTGTACTGCATTATATATTATCGGGCCTTTGTCTCATATATACATATCACTAAACAATATTTAGTTTCAATCTAATCGTAATCAGATATATACGTATATAAAAAACAAGAGGTGCAACCATAAATAAGTAATATTATGGAAAAATGGGATGTTCGTATTCATGAATCAGACATAAATACGGTCCGGATTGGCGCTCTGAGCACCAACCCCAACAATTTTCCTACTTGCTCTTGTGCCAATCCACGGTATCATATACACATCTCAATGTGTATCGTATACACATAGCCCTCAAAAGCTCACCTAGCACTTAAGAGGTAGTAGTCAACAAGAAGTTGGTCCGCTATTACATATTGAGTTTTTCAAACAAACTTCATCGTTTCCCATAGTCAGCATCATTCATATTTTATAGAATCTAAATTATACATTAATATGACTCTGATGCTACATCAGTATTGTGCAACAACTACTGAGTTGTCCAAGTATTTAGAGATCAAATCCAAAATACTATGAAGACAACCGCAAGCACAACACATATAAAACTTCTAATTTATAAGGTCACTATGCAACTTCATAAGTCAATACTTCATAAGTTGCATCTAATTCCATTTAATAGTAGAATCCTTCGTGACACTTCCACTGCATCTTTTGTGACTCTTTATGACGTAGTAGAATGTCTAACGTCATAATTAGTCTCAAAACTAATATGACCCTAATGGTTGCATATCGCATTCTCCATGAATTATAAACTCGTTCTTAAGATTTCAAGATCACAAAGAATGTGTTTTAAGATCCATCCTATGGTCTATAGGGTATCAAAATAAATTGTAACAATTACGATTAAATCGATATCTTTAATCGCATATAATAAAGTATTCATTATGTCATCATCAAATGATACATAAGATTGATTAGACATTCTAATCAATATCTCTTTCGAAAAAGGAATCATCCTTTACGAAAGATGAATACTATATATAAGACACACAAAACTGTCCAACAATTATACTATCTGTCATACAGATAGACTTGTTATGTCCTTGATTAGATCATATCTAATGCACGACTAATAGGAGTATCTCACAATCTCCAAGTTTTATATCATATATAAAACTTTATATCAAATATAACAGAGACTACTCCCACTACTTTCACGGAGTAAAGAAGACTTAGGTAAATCTTTTACCTTACAAACATCTCATTATTAATATAATAATGATATAATATATATAACAAGAAAGTAGTTGTACCACCACTAACCCTTCAAGCACATATGTATTCTATATACTTTGACAAGATCAGACAATCTGACTGATATCAAAAATAGAATACGGATTTCCGGAAGACTTATCCGAGTCTACAATAGGCTCTATAAGCTAGCACACTAAACTGCGATCTCAGCAGAACACAAACTCTATGGCCATTCCAGAATGAACTCTTCAAACAAATAAATCACAACTGATCTCTTATCTGAATAAGTCATTCAAAAACGCCATTGCATTCTTAGCTAAAATGTACAGTTTAATATCAACATTAACCAATATATCTTTAATTATTCAATTAGTGTGACTAGAGACAAGTTTCCTCAGAATCTACAATAGATTGCTGAGTATAACTTTTCTCAATGTCATACTGTAAAGGTCAAACCTTTAATAAGCTCACACTGCTTTCGTTGCGCAAACAATTAGCACATATCATGAACTAATTCATAATGAAAGCTTAATCAAGTTCAATACTTGATCGTAGTAAGCTATGAACAATCTTAGATCTATGGTTCAATGGTGAACTTCCAGAATCGATATCAAATATTGCTTCCATTATAAGTTATAGGATAATTTTCTTCAATAAGAAAACAACAGAACCATTAAGTATCAAATACTCGTAAATGATGATTTGTTATCCTATTGGACTTGTACGGAAGATGTATAAGGGTTGTTTCATCTTATTAATTACGTAGTTCCAATTATAGTTTATCATTCTCACATTTGACTTCAATAAGTCAAGTCTTTTCTACAATAATTAACATTTGATGTTACACACCAAGTAATAAAATGATTTTATTACTTAGGATCATAGGAAATATATTTTATTAAATAGAATACAATATATTCTATAAAACAGAATAAATGATAAACTTTTACTTATACCTCCGAGGTGTAAGTAATTTCCATTATATAACTATTATATAAATAGAAAGATTCAAATCTCAAACTTTTCAAGATTCGGATTTTCTACCTATACATATCATATATGCAACTGTGGAAATTAATGGAACCTAAATTAAAAGGATGAACTAGTGTTACTAGAGCATATCCCCAAGAGTATTGAAACTAATTTGGTAACATTCAATATCAAACGAATCAAATCATATAAGATTCGACTGCTGCCACTTTCAATTCCATCAAGATGGAATCGTGGAAGAATAATATTGAATAAGAATCATATTCACTGAATAACTTAGAACTAATTGCTTTAAATTCATATGTTTGATCGTATCAAATATCTTTGAACAGTTCAAACACATGTAATGAATTTTAATGATAGAGTTCTCAGAAAACTTCAGATTGAATATATTTGAACAAGTCAAAAATGTTCAACCTACGTTTCATCAGAACAAATTGAAAGTTCTTGATCATTTCAAGACGTTCAATATGTGTTCTTTTAGAAACACGTAACTAAGTTATGACAATTCATAAACTAAGTTACGAAGTAAAGAAAACTACCTTAAGCAATTACAATTCATTAACACTACATACATCTAATGTATCAGTTTAATGAATTTGGTGGTCCAATGAAAAATCATTGGTTAAACGAAATTTTAATCACCTTCTTGAATACAATATTCATTAAATGGATAAGGATGTGTGGTTTGATCTTGTATCAAACCATCCTTTACCATACAGAATAAGGATCTAATGCTTAAGTGATTAAACTCATAAAGCACCGTTCTAAATTATTTATTTTACCGAATAATTTTTCTTAATGTTTATCTCTACGCCAATGACACTACTAGTTATATTTAAAATATATAACAATTGTTTATAAAGAACAAGTAACTATCCAATAGTCGCGAGTTCCGATATCAAATATCAAAACAATCGTTAACTAAATTTTTTAAATAACTAGATGGGAGATCTGGTATCCAATACCTATAGTTGTAGTATTGTGAAAATCGATATTTTCTATACACAACTATACACATCTCATTTCTTTAGCTTTACTATTTGCATTCAACTATTCACAACAATTGTAAATAATTGATTAGCAAATTGTGTCAGACACATTGCTTCTAAAGGTCATTAAAGCTAAGAAACGTCATTACTAGATAAACAAATACCTAATAGGGCTTTCTTAATACCAGTCAAGAATCTCGAGAAATGAACTAATTCAAGTCAATTCTTACTGCATAAGAAACTATTCTCTCTAAAGTATTATATCACAAAAGGGATATCTATCTAGATTATCTATCATGACTTAAAAACTAAGTCATTAACCATCTTGATTTTTGAAGAAAATCGGAACAATAGTTCCCGATGGTTTAGACCAATCTAATAATATCATAGTCTAGTAGTATCTAGAACCTATTCTAGAATAACTGCAACCAAGAGTTAAGTCAGATAACATATCAAAATATGTGTGCAGTGAATTAAAAGTTTAATTCTATCTAATATAGATAAAGGAAAACAAACAAGCGGCTATTTCCATAATAATACACACTGCCTAAGTTAAGGAATCTTTCAAACTTAGCAGTGCCTCCCACTATTTTACGTAATACCGTAATCCCCAACGGAAAAATGAGAATTCAATAATTAAATCGAATTCCATAATGGGAAGAGGACCCCATGAATATATTTCGAATCACAGCAGAGGCACGGTCTCGCCTACGTATATTCACAGGTAGACAACTCATTGTCAATCACTCACTAGTGACTCCTAGGTTTCCAGTCCTGGTCGTTTCTCGTTGTCGCTGCTAAGGCAGGCCCACAAGGAGACGTACCAAGGTTAAACTAGTCAATGATAAACTCAAGTTACTTGCGTAACTCTGACAGCTAGGGCACGTTCAGGATTCCGCTTTCGCTTGAATTTATCTAGTATCTAATATACATCCGGCATAAATAAATCTCTATCGGCTACACCCTCACAGCAGAGGCACGATCTCGGATGTAGTCACGGAAAAATATTTATAAACCGTTTTGACAAGGCGAACCAAGAAACAAGTATTCCAAATACCAGTTACTTTAAAACTTATTAAGTGGGGATATTCCATAAAGTGTCATACACTTTAAATTTAATCAAATTAAATGAAAGTATGCATGTATCAAGTAAATATAAGAACAAACATTAGATTTTAAAGGGCTAATCATATCGGGGTTTTAAGGGGGAATATCGGTAACGCAGCGGAATCGCGGAAAATCAAAATTTTCCCATAGTCAGCATCATTCATATTTTATAGAATCTAAATTATACATTAATATGACTTTGATGCTACATCAGTATTGTGCTACAACTACTGAGTTGTCCAAGTATTTAGGGATCAAATCCAAAATACTATGAAGACAACCGCAAGCACAACAACAATATAAAACTTCTAATTTATAAGGTCACTATGCAACTTCATAAGTCAATACTTCATAAGTTGCATCTAATTCCATTTAATAGTAGAATCCTTCGTGACACTTCCACTGCATCTTTTGTGACTCTTTATGACGTAGACTGTCTAACGTCATAATTAGTCTCAAAACTAATATGACCCTAATGGTTGCAGATCGCATTCTCCATGAATTATAAACTCGTTCTTAAGATTTCAAAGATCACAAAGAATGTGTTTTAAGATCCATCCTTTGGTCTATAGGGTATCAAAATAACTTGTAACAATTACGATTAAATCGATATCTTTAATCGCATATAATAATTATTCACTATGTCATCATCAAATGATACATAAGATTGATTAGACATTCTAATCAATATCTCTTCCGAAAAAGGAATCATCTTTTACGAAAGATGAATACTATATATAAGACACAAAATAACTGTCCAACAATTATACTATCTGTCATACATATAGCCTTAATATGTCCTTGATTAGATCATATCTAATGCACGACTAATAGGAGTATCTCACAAGTCTCCAAGTTTTATATCATATATAAAACTTTATATCAAATATAACAGAGACTACTCCCACTACTTTCACGGAGTAAAGAAGACTTAGGTAAATCTTTTACCTTACAAACATCTCATTATTACTATAATAATGATAATTTTGTTAGGATATATAACACTAGAAAGTATTTTGTACGCTCCCACTAACCCTTCAAGCACATATGTATTCTATATACTTTGACAAGATCAGACAATCTGACTGATATCAAAAATAGAGAATACAGATTTCCGGAAGACTTATCCGAGTCTACAATAGGCTCTATAAGCTAGCACACTAAACTGCGATCTCAGCAGAACACAAACTCTATGGCCATTCCAGAATGAACTCTTCAAACAAATAAATCACAACTGATCTCTTATCTGAATAAGTCATTCAAAAAACGCCACTTTGCATTCTTTAGCTAAAATGTACAGTTTAATATCAACATTGACCAATATATCTTTAATTATTCAATTAGTGTGACTAGAGACAAGTTTCCTCAGAATCTACAATAGATTGCTGAGTATAACTTTTCTCAATGTCATACTGTAAAGGTCAAACCTTTAATAAGCTCACACTGCTTTCGTTGCGCAAACAATTAGCACATATCATGAACTAATTCAAAATGAAAGCTTAATCAAGTTCAAAACTTGATCGTAGTAAGCTATGAACAATCTTAGATCTATGGTTCAATGGTGAACTTCCAGAATCGATATCAAATATCGCTTCCATTATAAGTTATAGGATAATTTTTTTCAATAAGAAAACAACAGAACCATTAAGTATCAAATACTCGTAAATGATTTTGTTATCCTATTGGACTTGTACGGAAGATGTATAAGGGTTGTTTCATCTTATTAATTACGTAGTTCCAATTATAGTTTATCATTCTCACATTTGACTTCAATAAGTCAAGTCTTTTCTACAATAATTAACATTTGATGTTACACACCAAGTAATAAAATGATTTTATTACTTAGGATCGTAGGAAATATATTTTATTAAATAGAATACAATATTCTATAAAATAGAATAAATGATAAACTTTTACTTATACCTCCGAGGTGTAAGTAATTTCCATTATATAACTATTATATAAATAGAAAGATTCAAATCTCAAACTTTTCAAGATTCGGATTTTCTACCTATACATATCATATATGCAACTGTGGAAAATAATGGAACCTAAATTAAAAGGATGAACTAGTGTTACTAGAGCATATCCCCAAGAGTATTGAAACTAATTTGGTAACATTCAATATCAAACGAATCAAATCATATAAGATTCGACTGCTGCCATTTTTCAATTCCATCAAGATGGAATCGTGGAAGAATAATATTGAATAAGAATCATATTCACTGAATAACTTTAGAACTAATTGCTTTAATTCATATGTTTGATCGTATCAAATCTTTTGAACAGTTCAAAGACATGTAATGAATTTTAATGATAGAGTTCTCACAAAACTTCAGATTGAATATATTTGAACAAGTGAAAAATGTTCAACCTACGTTTCATCAGAACAGATTGAAAGTTCTTGATCATTTCAAGACGTTCAATATGTGTTCTTTTAGAAACACGTAACTAAGTTATGACAATTCATAAACTAAGTTACGAAGTAAAGAAAACTACCTTAAGAAATTACAATTCATTAACACTACATACATCTAATGTATCAGTTTAATGAATCTGGTGGTCCAATGACAAATCATTGGTTAAACGAAATTTTAATCACCTTCTTGAATACAATATTCATTAAATGGATAATGATGTGTGGTGTGATCTTGTATCAAACCATCCTTTACCATACGAAATAAGGATCTAATGCTTAAGTGATTAAACTCATAAATCACCGTTCTAAATTATTTATTTTACCGAATAATTTTTCTTAATGTTTATCTCTACGCCAATGACACTACTAGTTATATTTAAAATATATAACAATTGTTTATAAAGACAAAAGCACTATCCAATAGTCGCGAGTTCCGATATCAAATATCAAAACAATCGTTAACTAATATTTTTAAATAACTAGATGGGAGATCTGGTATCCAATACCTATAGTTGTAGTATTGTGAAAGTCGATATTTCTATACACAACTATACACATCTCATTTCTTTAGCTTTACTATTTGCATTCAACTATTCACAATAATTGTAAATAATTGATTAGCAAATTGTGTCAGACACATTGCCTCTAAAGGTCATTAAAGCTAAGAAACGTCATTACTAGATAAACAAATACCTAATGGGGCTTTCTTAATACCAGTCAAGAATCTCGAGAAATGAACTAATTCAAGTCAATTCTTACTGCATAAGAAACTATTCTCTCTAAAGTATTATATCCTAAAAGGGATATCTATCTACATTATCTATCATGACTTAAAAACTAAGTCATTAACCATCTTGATTTTTGAAGAAAATCGGAACAATAGTTCCCGATGGTTTAGACCAATTTAATAATATCTAGTCTAGTAGTATCTAGAACCTATTCTAGAATAACTGCAACCAAGAGTTAAGTCAAATAACATATCAAAATATGTGTGCAGTGAATTAAAAGTTTAATTCTATCTAATATAGATTAAAGAAAACAAACAAGCGGCTATTTCCATAATAATACACACTGCCTAAGTTAAGGAATATTTCAAACTTAGCAGTGCCTCCCACTATTTTAGGTAATACCGTAATCCCCAATGGAAAAACGAGAATTGAATAATTAAATCGAATTCCATAATGGAAAGATGACCCCATGAATATATTTCGACTCACAGCAGAGGCACGGTCTCGCCTACGTATATTCACAGGTAGACAACTCATTGTCAATCACTCACTAGTGACTCCTAGGTTTCCGGTCTTGGTCGTTTCTCGTTGTCGCTGCTAAGGCAGTCCCACAAGGAGACGTACCAAGGTTAAACTAGTCAATGATAAACTCAAGTTACTTGCGTAACCCTGACAGCTATGGCACGTTTAGGATTCCGCTTTGCTTGAATTTATCTAGTATCTATATACATCCGGCATAAATAAATCTCTATCGGCTACACCCTCACAGCAGAGGCACGATCTCGGATGTAGTCACGGAAAAATATTTATAAACCGTATTGACAAGGCGAACCAAGAAACAAGTATTCCAAATACCAGTTACTTTAAAACCTTATTAAGTGGGATATTCCATTAAGTGTCATACACTTTAAATTTATCAAATTAAATGAAAGCATGCATGTATCAAGTAAAGATAAGAACAAACATTAGATTTTAAAGGGCTAATCATATCGGGGTTTTAAGGGGAATAACGGTAACGCAGCGGAATCGGCGGAATCAAAATTTTCCGGTTTCAAAACTTTTTCGCGGATCAATCAAATAAACTTATTTATTTAATTATCCAATTATCAAATTCTGAAAAATACACAAGAGAATCAATTTCTTGGTAATTACCGAATTGCCCCAAAACTTTGTAAATTGATCATTTTAGTCCAAAAGTTGTCAAATACAATTTTGGATGATTCTAAATCATTTCTAAATATTTTTTCAACACATCTAATGCATCAAAAATAGATTTCACACAATCCCCAATTTTTGAGCAAATACCGTGAGCCACCCAAAATTTTCAATTAATTACAATTGGGTCCCTTTAGTTCAAAACATGCCAAGATCAAATCCAATCAACCTAAAATTTTACATGCATCACATTCATACCATAATACATCACATATATGAAAATACCCAAATTTGGAGAGGGTTATGAACCCTAATTTTTCAATTTCATCAAATAGTCCAATTTCACCAAATTTAAAAAATCCAACACTTTAATCCATTCAATACTTCACCAATCTAGCCTCACCACTTCGAAACAACTCTAGAACAATTCTAGGTCACCAAGGAGTGGCTTACCAACTCTAGAAGTGGTACCAACTCTAGAATGGCATGATTTTCCAAAATCAAAAGTAAAGCTTTGAAAACCATTTCAAGCTTACTTACATGCATCAATCTTTCATCAAAGTTCACAACCAAATAAACACAAACTATAAGAAGAGAGACAACACCAAAGCAACACAAATGATGCTAAGCATGTTAGAAACATTTTTCATGTTGAAACCTTAAAGAAAAACTTACAAAACTCAAAGATTTCCAAGCTTTTTCCTTTAGCCTCCAAGCTTTTCTCTCAACTTCTTTTATGTTTATTTGGTATCAAATGAACTTGTTCTAACCCTAAAAGATGAAACAAAAAATATATACTTGCCCAAAATGGCCTTGACCGAAATTGTGATGTATATATAATATCTAGATATTTTTGTTTCATTTAATGTTTTGCTTATCAACTTGCATTCTAAATCATTACACCTTTAATGAATTATCAACAAGTCAACAATTGCAACTTAAAAAATATACCATTATATTTAATTTAGGGTAGGCCGAATATTACAAATAAAAAGAAAAAAATATATTTTCAATTTCAACAATTAAACAAATATCCAAGGAAGTCAAATTCAATTTGACAACCTTTTCCTTTAACTATAAAGTCAATAATTTAACACTTATAATCATTTCCTAACTTTATCATTTGGTGAGATATTATATTAATTATATTAATCATTTAACAATTAAATAATTAAATAATTAATTAAATACAAATATCTCAAATATATGTATTATATTTACTTTAAATATTTCAAATACATATATTAATGATATATGTCAAATACCTTTATTTGACAATTTATTAATGTGTATTTAATAATATCATATATCAAATACAAATGCACATTAATTAGGAAATGACGGTTCGGCCCGTTTGCATGTATTTTTCGTTTAACCATTTAACGATTTATAAATAATCATCATTATTTATAAAGTCGTGCCCTAGTGCTCTACGAGTATATTTCATTAGTGAGACTCTCTAGATTCAAGGATCCGTCACAAAATCTAATTTCGTGTCCATAATTTACCCCACCCGTAAATATGACGACCACAGATAAACTAGCTAATCATACAGGTCGAGGTCATTGCATATGTATAATCCCTCCGTCACAGGTATCCGGATAATCCCAGAGATATAGATGTAAACGTCAAATCTCTATGGGTATTATCCCGTCGACGTATCTATTAGCAATCTCTAAATAACATTCAGAACTTACTTCCGAAGTTTACTATGGCCACAGATTTAACAGACTGCTAATCATATATGGACTACCTATGCTCTGTACACAGAACTGACGGATCCTATCTTGATACACACAGGATATCCTGAGGATCGGTCCACACCCAACGAACAGGCGGAGGTCTGATCTAAATAGATCGGTGACGTGACTGCCATCTAAGTGTGGAGGATGTCTCATACATCCACAGTGGTATCTCAAGTCGAAGGACCACTATGCTACTCAACCCGAGAAGATTCTTATTGACGTTGGTGTACCATCCATTAAGAATCTTTGGTGAGTCGTTCAGTGTTTATCTATCATAAACACCTACACGTCTATACGAGTCTCCCTAGACTCATGGTTCATTGGGATAAACCATCGGACCAAGTCTCGATATACGACATATACTGGTCTCAACAGATTTGACTAACCGACCCGTGTTAGTGAATCTTGACCAGGAACTATATTTGATAATATACATTTAGCAGTGACATTTCCCAATGTCAATTACAAACTAGCTTTGTAACTGTGTACTGTATTATATATTATCGGGCCTTTGTCTAATATATACATATCACTAAACACATTTAGTTTCAATCTAATCGTAATCAGATCGAATACGTATATAAAAACAAGAGGTGCAACCATAAATAAGTAATATTATGGAAAAAAAGGATGTTCGTATTCATGAATCAGACATAAATACGGTCCGGATTGCGCTCTGAGCACCAACCCCCAACAGTCTCTCCTCATTCCGCTTTGTGAACGCCCAGATTATTCACAAAACTATGACTAGGAACGTTTAAGAGTAATGGTTCTCATAATGCGTGGAAGCCATCATCTTATTACTCCAAGGGCTTTATTACAGTGTTTGATGATTCATATAAGTTATGTAAGACACGTTAAAAAAATTGTCATTTTATTAATTAATGAAAATATTACAAATACATGTACATATAGCCCATCCACAAGTTTGGTATAGGGCATATCCCTAACACTCCCTATTTATATAAAATGTACCCAGCTACACACAAAAAACCATGTCCCCAAAGTATGTAGCTATTGGTCGTGATTGCTACACCAACCTCACATTTGTAAATCAAAAAACATAGCCTGCCATGCAGAAGTTTGTAGTACACTCAGGATCAGGATTCAGATTAATCCATTTATAACAATCTAATAGATTGAAATGAATTTCTTTATTTAACGGATATTATAAGAAACTCAATTCTATCTGGGTCCGGTCCTATATGATCACATCATATAAGGTGCCTCCATTCTTATGTCACAACATGGATGATCTCGGATCAAGGTCGCCATATAATTATAGAATAAACCGTAGTTATAGATAAACCGCAAATAAAGTACACACTTTGTTTGCTCTCTATAGACTATTTTAGATTACTAATTTCATATTTAAATCCTCTTGTGTATGACACTCATATACTAAGTCTGAATGCACGTGAGTAATCAGGGCTAAACATGATAATTTACAATATGCGATATTAAACAAGCACTTTGATAAATGAATAATGCATATTTTTATTTTATAATATATAATTTCGTTTACATTACATGAAACTCTAAGGTATATATCCCAACATAGGTATCACATAACACTTATAGGTTTATATGATTTATGTGGTCCTTTTTGAATTTTTAGCATTGAATATGCTTTGCCATTAATATTATTGATTAAAAATGAAATGCATGGATATTTGACTTAATTTGAATGATTTTGATGATCCTATGCATGAATTTCATATTGTATGGCAAAAAGGGAAATTGCATGTATAATGCTAAGTGTGCATGTTAATGAACTTTCATATGTTTAATGCACATATATTGTTTGGTATCTCATAGAACTCAATTTTTTTTCTTCTCTCTCTTTTTTGATAATGTCAAAGTGGGAGAAATCATGAGAATGTGATTAAAACTTGTGTTACCTTCACCCTTGTATTAAGAGGGGAGTAAATTTATTCTAATATGTTTGTCTAAGTTTTATAGAGTTATATTGAAGACAAACAACATTGATGAGGAGCTAATGTTGAGGGGGAGCTAATCGTCAATTTGGAACTCTCAAAGCTCACAAGTTTTAAAGGTTGCCATCATCAAAAGAAGGGTGTTAACGACATATTCTCAAGATGGATTTTGATGATGCAACACTAGAAGACTTCGACGCGAATTAGCGGACATTGTAAAAAGATGTCAAACCATAATGCTGATGAAGAGCGATGAATGTGAAGACTCAAGCAACAAATGAAGAATATCTTGTACAGTCTTAGCTTATGGCTCTCTTTGTAAAATAAGTTGTTAATTTAACTCTCTAAGCTCATAGTACATATGCACATTCATTAAGATGCATTTGGGCCATGTGTAGAATATTTTCAACCTTCAAATCCTAAATTTTGGCACTAAGACCGGCATACCGGTCCCCCCACACCGGCATACCGGTGTCCTTGTTTTGTTTTGGGCAGTTGTGCATGCTCTATGGAACCGGACTACTCTAAACCGGTCCTCCATACCGATCAACTGGAGTTTGTACTGCCACGGGAACCGGGACGGTCCATACCGGTACCTATACCGGTGAGCACACCGGCATACCGGCCTCCATACTGGTTAGTTATCTGGTATAAGCGCTTGAAACTTCAACAATATATATAGCAATTATGTTTTGACAGACCGGCATACCGACCTCTGAACCGGCATACCGACCTCTAATACCGACATACCGGTCTCAAATAGAGAACATGGGCTGATTTACTCGTTCTCTATATATTGAGCCCTAAATCCGTTTTTGCTTACTTCTTACACCTTCATACAATTTCTTCCAAGGCAAAAACAGAGAGTTTACAAAATCTTCATATTCATACACTCTCATAGTCAAGCTCACACACTACACCTTTATATCATTAGTAGTAAGCTTAGATTTCTTGAATTAGCAACTCACACTAAATCTTCTTTATCTTTGTGAGTGCTCAAGTGGTATTGTAAATCTTCATACCTTAAACACTTGTGGTTGGAAAGACTCATATTGAGTGGGTATACTCAAAAGGGCAATTTGTAAAAGGTTGTGAGTGAGTTTAGGGACAAAACACATAGTGAAGTTTTAAGAGTGAGCCATTGGAAAACTATTGTGTAAAGATTTGAGTGAACCTAGGGGACGAAACTCTTGGTTGCAGATTAACCACGAAAAACTCAGTGTAAGTGTAAGTTGTGGACCAACTTAATGGAAATTTTCAAACTCTGCTTTGGGGAATGGACGCAGGCAAATAGTTGGCTGAACCACTATAAATCACCAGTGTCATTTTCTATATCCCTTAATTTTTAATTATTTGCATATTTATTATAAACTTGTAATTAGGGAATATATTGTGATTGAGAAAATTGACCTAAGCTAAATTGGTAAAACTACTAGCTTAGTAGCATAAAGTCGGTAAGAATTTTTATTTCCATAATATTAGACTATTACCCAATTCACCATTTTTTTTAATATAGAGTTATGTTTGTTGTATGGTTGTAAGTAATTTCAATAATAACAATATTTGTTTTGACTGAAATTATAACTTGGTTCCATCTTTTGAATAGCAAATCGAAGAATATATAGACACGATCAATTACCGGTATAAAATATATTCAACTGTATTACACATATGGGTTTTTATAAGTTATCATTTTAAATGTTTTGTGATGGTGGTTTTATAAATATCATGTAATAATGTTAATTTTGTTACCATGAGTACTTTGGTAAGGATGTGGACCAATGGTCAATTTGTCCTTAATAATCTTGCGTTTTTTTTTTTTTTTTAAGCAGCATATCAGTTTTACAAAGACTGATTACGTTTGGTGAAAATACAAACAAATTTTTTTTTTGATAACCTCCCATGATTAACTTAACTTTTTTTTTTTAGCATGTGTTGACTCTGCAACTTCCTGACTTCTTTAGCACAGATTGACTTCTGATTCCAGTTTCGTTTCTCAGGTCGACATATCGAGGTTGATGATATTTGGTCAAATTTCCTGACTTCTTTAACCAGGTCGGATTATTAAGCATGAACCCCTCGAATCGGTTTCCATAAACACTCAAATGAGCCCAAATCCAATACTTCTTTTATAGGTCGGGTCGGACCAACAACTCACTTCGTCCTCAGCTTACCTAGCCCTCGGAAGAACTCCTCTGTATAGTGAGGTCGGGTCCCTCTGTCTAACTCAGTCTGGATCAATTTGACCTTAATAATCTTGCTTTTTTTATTTTTTTATTTTATTTTATTTTATTTTATTTTAAAAGCAGCATATCAGTTTTACAAAGACTGATTACGTACGGCTAAACTACAAACACATTTTTTTTTTGATAACTCCAATGATTAACTTTTTATTTTTATTTTTATTTTTTTATCAATGTGTTGACTCTGGCAACTTTACTTTCCAATCAAGATTGCTGGTCTGGTCATCACTGGATGATGGCTGAAGTAAACCTCAAATCGGGCAAGATTGATGGTTATGAATCTTGTCTTATACAGGCATACCAGAAAGTGAACCATCTAAATGATGTAGCCTCAAATCAAATGTTTATTATTGGGAAAGCCATTTTTTATTTATTTATTTTTTAATAATGTCATATACATCAGTACTGCGTATTAATGGTTAACACAAGTTATAGATTGCAAGTTCACGAGGTTATAAGAAGACGAAGACTATGAAAGAGATTTGGAGGAGGTCACCTACAACGATCATTATTATGCATAATATTCCATGGAAATAAAACTACCAAATCCTTATCTTACATATACGAGAAGCCCAAATATTAAACTGTATTATTAACAGTGTCATAATGCCATACCCATATCCATAAAAGTTGCTTGACAATCATAGCTGACAACCAAATTTAAAGCATTAAATTACATGGCATCTTCTTTGCCAAATTAAAATTCAGGGACTGCCCCCTTCAAATGATCTGGTTCATCATATTCCCCTGTGAGCTGCACACCCTTACGGCTTGATTCTAATTCTTCAAAGTAATCCTCCCGGCATTGTCAGCTAGCATAAGGGCAACTAACCAGAAGAGTGCTGAATCGAGGGAAACAAATGCACCCCACCAAGAAGGCCTGTTTTAGCAGTTAGGCACTGTGCCCTCAGGATTTGCATGTACCTTGCGACTCAAATGAATTTGCTCTGTAATTGTCGGCCACAACAGCAGTGTTGCCGCTAACCCACCCGTAAACCTATCAAAGTTGGTGAGAAGCAGCAAGTATACAACATTAGAACAACAGGACTTTGATCTGTAAATCAATCATATATGCTAGAACGATGATTAGTCAGACACACAATAACTACTCGCTTCTTCTTGGCAGCCAAAGGCAAGCGACCAAAATGTTTGGAAAACACTTGACGCTTGGCTTCGACATCACAGCCGTTAATAAAAAAATAAATGATACCAAATAACTTTTTATGAACAGCCATCAACTTTGCAATAGATGGCTAGAGCTTCTATTTCACCATGGCACCGTGATACCAAACAAAGCCTAAAATTCATTAAAAAAACAACATATTGCTACAACTAATATTGACGATATATCAGAAAGAAAGAAGAAGAAAGAAAAAGAAAGCTACAAGGCAATGTTGAGAAAACAATGAAAGAAGTGCTCCGAAAGAAAACAGAATAAGGAACAGATCTTCCTTTGTAAGGTTAAAACAGACATATAACCAGCCACAACAGAAGCAATTAGAAATGCGGTAGACAGGTACCCCAAGACAAAAACTTGGATCCGATGGATATTTGCAAATAACTCCACCTTTCGAAGGTATCGGAGTCCCAATGCAGGCTAAGAAAACAGACAACGAATCAAAACAATAAATTCGAGAACTATTAGAAATTATACTAGATTCATAAATAACATTCAAAGTTGAGTACTGGATCCCTTGATTAACACTAAACAATCTCAGAATTGATTATATTAACATTCATATCTCAAATTCCAATAAAAAAACATAATCAATACTTAATAAAATCAGTTAGAAATACAATTGATAAGCAAAATGATCATAATTAAACGATTGGAAAAAAAAATAAAAAAGAAAAGAAAAGAAAAGAAAATTGCAAATACCTTCTTATTTTCAGCGATGACTCCACATATGAATGACAAAGTACCAAGAACACCCACAACAAGAGACATCTGCTTTATGGTTACAGCCATCTCGCTCTGGCAGGCAGAAATTCAACGATGCTCTACAATAACACAGACAATTAATAACATTTTGTAGAGAATTATTTAAAGCGGTTAAATTAAATTAAATATTAAAAAATATATCTACAATAACGATAATGATCATGAGGAGGAGGAGGAGGAGAGGAGGTACCTGAAAGGTAAACGTTGAAATTGATTTAGAAAAGCTGAATCCTTCTTGATGATATACACTCCTCCACCCTAGAATCTCTCCTTATCCTTCGGGGAATCTATCTGTATTTTCCTTAATTGACCTTTTTGTCCCTCGTCCCCATATTAAAATAAATTACTTCTCTTATTGAGATATTGTTTGATTTACCTTTATAATAATCTTTTGCGGTAATTTATTTATTTATTAATTGTATGCCATGTCATTCGTATAATGATATTATGATACTTTTGCTGTTAAAAGATTACCAAGGCTTGTTGACTTTGTCTTCTCAACCAAAAGATAAGGAGAGATTTAAAAAAAAAGAGAGAAAAATAAAACATGATGGTGACTCCAAATGCAAATTGTATTAATATAGGACAACTAACCCACACATCTTCAACGGCACGTCACGGTTTAATTAAGACCGGCCTTGGAATTTTGCTTCATCCTTTACTACTAGTCAGTAGTCACATTCATGCTTTCCATTTATACTTGAAAATGGCTTATAATAATAACAATAAAAGTAGGTTTGGGCCCCCAATAGTTCCATTATTACCTTACTAGTCTGTGTCCATTTAAAATGGATTTGGGCCATGACCGATACACTGAGGCCCATCAAAATACAGAGAATTATAAATAAATCAAACCCATGCATACCCAGCTTATATACACCACGTTGAATCTGATACCGCCCGGTCAGGCTCAGGCGGGCTCAAGTTAGGTTGGATTTTTTTTTTTGAATTTTTATATTTATAAATTGCAAAAAAATAAGAATTTGTTTTTTATATTAAACTTTTTTTTTTAATAGAAGAAGATACAAATGGAAATTTGGAGATCATAAACAAAATGGTGGAGTTATTTATACTTTAAAAAATCTGTTGGACAATCTATCACCATTGTATTACTACTTTCACATCATTTTAAAGATTCCACATTCGATCTCATGAAATTAGAGCTCTCATAGCTCTTCTCACCCAGAAATTTTTCTCATATTAAACCTCAAATAATCCATGCTCTCTCCTTAATCCAAAGGTTTCATTAAAGATTCTTGTCAATCGTTATTTAAACCATTCGGCTTCTCAATCATTAATTAATTCAGTTTCTTAAATCTCCTCTATAGATGAGCTTTCATTATTTCATTTCTTTTGAATGAAAAAAAAAAAAAAAAACCAAATGCGAATTTCACAGCTCTTGTGATCATATATTTATATTTGTTTTCCTTTTTTTTTGTTGATGGTGATTTTCTGACTCGAGAAAATTCGAAGCATAAGAAGGGTAAAAATGGATTTACACTTAATGGGATAAAAGGTCAAACGGAATGGCCTAAGCCCGAGGCGCAGAGTCACTCGACCTAACGAGAGAGATCAAATTAGTAGTATTAGCCCATGAGAATACCGACCTGAGGACGTCACATGATATGTATTTGTACTTAGGAATGAGATTTGGAGTGAGCCAACGGAGGCACAGTCACATACACCCCAAGAAACTTTACTAGCAACAAGGAAGCAAAGCAGGCTCATAAGCCTTCATGTACTTGCTAGGAATGGTCAGGAATTGCGAAGAGAAAGTGAGGGAGGTGAAAGAATGTCGACCTGACCTTGTAAAGAGAGAGAAGAGGATCCAATAGCAAACACCTAGGTGTGCCAACCCGAGGATATACATGAGGTTTGCAGTACCGTGCTTATGTGTGAGTGAGGTAAGCCTACATGGAGGTTTGAGCCCCCAAAGGTTGCCGAGATGGGAGTAGGCCTAGGCTTATCCATTGACACACGAAACAACATGAATGGTTGAGATACAGGCTGGCACATGGGCAAACGTGTTATAGTGGGTAAAAATGTGAAATAATGAGGTTCAGGTGGCAGATAGTGGTTGTGTCAGACGACAGAGCTGCTATTTAGAGTGATTGTGGGAAATATCATGGACAATGATGACAGGGTAACGATGCTGACATCACGAGTTTGTGTAATAGTAGATCTAGACACACTATATAAAGGGGTTGGAGACTCAGTTTCAGGGGTGGGATAATCATTTTTCTAGAAATTTTTAGGCATTTTCACAACTTGCAAAGAGAGAAAAAGTTTAGGGTCAAGAGAGATAAGACAGGTCGGTCTGATCTGAGCTAGTAATAAGAGTTCTTTTCCCTTTGTACCTGGGACGTAGGCTGGATCCATTCCACCGAACCACGTTAAATCCTTTGTTTTCTATATGTTTTCTGATTTTCTTGCTAAGTTTGCTTTGGTTCTCAACTAATCAAACAAATTCACTGATTGAGGGAGGTTTATTCGAGGATTATTTTTTCCTGAATTATCTGTGGAACGAAAAATAGCCATCAACCGTTTTTTTTTTTGGCTGAATTTGATTCTGGGTTTCTGTTTCTAAATCTTATCTATCGCTGAGCTTTCATTTTCATTTCTTTTGCATGCAAATTAGGGTAAAAAAACTAAGTGCGAATTTGATTTTGGGGTGATATGTTTATATTTATTTTTCCCTTTATTTTGTTTAGCTGAATTTGATCCTAGGTCAATGTTAATGTTAACTAGAGGTGTAGAACCAAAGCCATTGACCTTTTCAAATGGCAGAACAAAACTTTGAAAGATGAATTATAAGAAATTCTCTAGGACACAGAAATCGGCGACGCTGTTCTAGGCTCGCGGCCTAGTCGGAAGTACGGAATAGCCCACGGGGGAACTAAACCGGAGAAATATCATAGAGTCGCCACCCAGTGTGAATTGGGAAAATATTTAAGGCCGCACTCACCCCTCGCAAGGGAAGACCTCAAATTGTTGGGTTCGGAATGGTCCTTTACTTATGCCACTTGCAATGACGGATTTATGTAATAATATAACCGAGTCTACGCAACAACAACCTACATCTAAGTATGCATACGGCCTATATCTAAGTTTGAATGCTTTAAAAGTAAATTGAAGTACGGCAAACACGCAATCTCATGAATACATTAAATTAATACATAGGAATCATAAATAAATCATGCATAAAAAATATCACACTAACGACTAAATCATGCTTAGAATAAAAATAACATACTACTACGACTAAATCATGCTTAAAAAGATAAATACATACTAAACAACTAAATCATGCTCAAACACAAGGTTTGATGAAACGAAATATGTGTGTCTCTCGAGTAGTACGTGGAATTGTTTCCCAAGTACAACCGCACTACAGTCCATTCGGATTCGGCTACGGAATTTACGTCTGGGTTTCCATCCGATATATCGCAAGAGAGAACACATATTCCATTCATCCGAAGGTCATATCATGCACCAATCCACAATACTCATGTGAAGACATAATAATAAATAACAGAAAAAAAGAACGGGAATAAATAAAAGGGTGCCCTCAGGTCTAACCTCTTAAGTCGTCTCTTGGAAGTGTGTTACGTGGTCGTCGGAAGGGTTAATACTCCGCAACCTTTCCGGTTCGCTGGTTCAATGTTTTCTTTCGTTGCTTCACTGTTTTGGGCTGCTGTTTTCTCTGTTTTTACTGCTATTTTTGAGGTGTTTTTGCTGCTGTTTTGGGGTTGTTTCGGGGACTATTTTTGAGGTTATTTTCTATTGTTTTGGGGTTGTTTCGGGGACTGTTTTTTTGGTTATTTTGCTGCTGTTTTGGGGTTGGTTCGGGGACTATTTTAGGGTCTGTTTTTGGGACTGGTTTGGGGTGTATTGGGTCACGGTTTTAGGGTATTAGGGGCTGTGTCGCGGCTGTTGTTTGTGATGGTGTTTGTTCGGTGACTGTGGTCAGTTTAGGTGAGGATTTACTACCCTGCTATTGGCTGTGTATGTGTAGGCTGAGTGGGTGATCAGTGAGGCTGTGGCGTGAGTGGTTGTTGCTTGTGTACGTGAGTGGGTGAGGTCAGTTGTTTCGGTCTAGGGGGTGATGATGGTTGATGGTCGTGTAGTTATTGAGAGAGAGAGAGCAGGTTATCTTTGTTGTTTTCGTGAATGGGGAGTCCAAGCCGAGAGTGGTGAGTGTGCTTAGTCGGTGAGCTGGGCGTTGGTGGCGTTTCTTTTGAGCGAGGGCTGTATTGTAGGCTGCTTATGTATGGGTGGTGCGCGTGTGATAAGAGGGCTGAGTGTCTTTGTGTGTGGGGCTTATGGGCTGGCTATATTGTTTTGAGTGAAGGCTGTGTTGTAGGCTGCTTTTAGGTTTTAACGTGAGGTGCCGATGGTTGTTTACGTGAGAGAGCAGTGTGAGATGATGCTATGGTGGACGAGAGTTGATGAGAGAGAGGGTTAGCTGAATGAGTGAGGATGTGTTTTAGGGTTTATTACCGAGAGGAGAGGTGTGAATGAGCTAGGGCCTCTAAGGTTTGGTTTAGGCTTCTTTTTATAGGCAATGGTTGGGGTTTACCTTATGTGAATGGGGAAAAATATTGTGTAATTATGGGGGGTATTTTAATTAGTGTGCTATAAGGAAAAATCTACTTAATTAGGGATGTGATTTGGTTTGATTTGATTTGATCTCTTTTAATTAGGAATATGATTTATTGGATTTGGAAGGTGATTGATGGGATTTTGATTTGAATCTTTTATTTGGGAAGGTGATTTGTCTTGATTTTAGCATGTGTTAATGTGTGATTTTGTTATTTTGGAAGCTTTGGGCGTGGGGTTTAGTCTATTTGGGTGTGGGTTTGGTTCTCTTTGGTGGGCTTGGTGTGTGGCTTACGGGGGTTTCGGCTAAGGATGAATTTTAAAACAGAGGTCCAACGAGCGAACCTACAGCTAAGCAAACGAATTTAGTCCAACAAGATATCAATTTCTGACTTTCCCTTCCGACGTCCGTTTCCCGCGACTTCCACAACTTAAAGAGGTAGTGTCTCCATGTGAGACTCATCATCGGGACTTATATGCAAAAATGAAGTGCCTACATATATATAGATAAATGTCGGAGAGATATGTCCCTTAGAAGTGCCTTGTGGGAAAGGCACAATGGTGAAGGGATATATCCTCTAAATTAAAGGATGCATTTTTAGACCTTTAAAGGCATTTGGAAAGGGTATAACCCTTAGGAGGGTTACACCTTAAGCCAAATGGTACTCTCAAAGGCATCCTTACATGCCTATATAAAAGAGGATCTTGTGTTTATTTTGGACATCCATAAATTCTAACATTCATTAATAGTTAGAGAGTAAAGTTTAAGAGAGAGTTTTAATCATTTTTTATTGTTCAAATTCTTGTGAAAGGAGTGGCCCTTCTATAAGAAGTATCCCAGTAATCCTGGGAGAACGTTAACCACACGACATCCGTAGAGTACCGAGGTTGGGCTAATAAGTTCTTAAAGACAGATGCAACTCGACTTGGATTCAGTTTTCAATCATCTTTAACTTTGCTCCAGGTTTTTCCAAGTCTTATAGTTTATATTTTGGTTTGGTATGTTAGTGATAAATTTACATGTTAAACATGTTTAATAACACATATAAAACAACATAAATAAAAAAATGGTTAGCCAATGATTAACCATAATGATTGTTATTTGAATAAAAGTAGTTTAGAAAAAATATTATCAATAATTATAACAAATCAAAAGACCAAATGGGGGCATAGACAAACCACTATATAATCGAACTACCAGTTCAAAACAATTTGGTAAATATTATTTATGAATGCATGTGTATACATGCTAGAAATTAAGATAATCAGAAACAGAAAAGCATTTCCAAAAGGGAAAATTATAGTTGATCTTCATGAGAGCAACAGATCTCTACTTCTACAAAACAAATCAGTTGAAATCGGCCTTTATCAAAGAAACGCAATAAGACATTGCAGTAACCAGAGATAAAAAATAAACATGTTTTTCTTTAAGTTGATCAAGACAAAACTCACTAATCGGGTTATATTTTTCTTATAAGTAAATATAACTGAGACCAATTTAATTTGTTTGTTAAATTTTTATTACAAGATACATATAGTTCGCTAAATGGCTCATTTTCGCTCAGGTACTACTTTTAGCAATTAAATTATAAAATTCAGTGGGTTTGTTGAGTTTTGAACTAAATTTCTGAGTTTTACAAGGATCATTGGACTTCTTATTGGAATTTATTCAAAGATTCAATTTACTTTTACTTTTCCACTAAAACTCTTACTTGTGTAGTAGTAGTTTAACTGTGCTTAATTTATTTTTTCTTTTGATTGTGCATATTGCAGGTTGTGATTCAATTGATAGGATTGTTCCTCACATTTCTATTGAATTCAAATGGAGGGTCTTGATCCAGTATCATTCCGGAATGAAAGTACACCGGAATTACTAACATCACTCTAGGAAAAATATTAACCTGACATCACTACGAAATAGAAGTATATCGGTGTGATAATCACCTCGAAATACAAGTACACATGAGTGAATGAAATTACTTCGGAATAGAAGTACACTAGAGTTACTGGTATCACTCTGGAAAGAAATTTAACCTGATATCACTACGGAATTGAAGGACACCGGTGTGATAATCACCTTAGAACAAAGACACCATAGTGACTGATATCACTTCGGAATGAAAGTACACCAGAGTTATCGGCATCACTCCACAACGAAAGTACATCGAAGTGAGTGACACCACTTTAAAATGGAAGTACACCCGAGTGATGATCACTACAGAATAAAAGTACATCGAGCCACCGCCATCATTTCTGTAGGAAGTACAACATAATAATTGGCCTCACTCTGGAATAGAAGTACACTGGAGTGATGTAATACACCGGAGTGACTAATATCACTCTGGAATCAAAGTGCACCGGAGTGATGATCACATCAGAATGAAAGTACACCAGAGTGATGATACTCAAGAATGAAAGTTAACCGGAGTGATGATAATTCTGGAATGAAAGTATATTGGAGTGATTGCCATCACTCCAGGATGGAAGTATACCGAAATGACTGACATCAATCCATAATGCTAACACAATGGAGTGATTGACATCACTCCGGAATGCAAGTACACCAGAGTGATGATCACTCCATAATAGAAGTATATCAGAGTGACTAATATCACTTCAGAATGGAAGTACACTCGAGTGATGATCACTCCGGAATGAAAGTATGTCGGAGTGACCGACATCACTTCATAATGAAAGTACACTCGAATGATGATCACTTTGGAATGAAAGTGCACCAGAGGGATGATCATTCTAGAATAGAAGTACACCAGAGTGACTGGCATCATTACGAAATGAAAGTACACTGGAATGACTGACATCACTTCGGAATGGAAGTACATCCGAGTGATGATCACTCTGGAATGAAAATACGCTGGAGTGACTGACATCACTTCAGAATGGAAGTATACACAGTTTTATTAACTTCAATACATTGCGAAATTTTTTTACCACTCATTTCAATTCCGTAAGCCGAATGTGACATACCAATTTATGACTTATACTTTGCATCATCTACGTATTTTTATAGCAGATCACAACTATTTGTAGACAAATAATGCAAATACAATGGTAATAGTTGTTAGAGTTGGTGCTTGGAGCGCCAATCCGAATAATATATTGTACATTATATTTTATTATTTATTAATAAAATAACTACATTTTCATTTCAACCCTGTTAATGTTAATGTCATTATGCATATTAGATTGATATATAAATATGTTAAGAATGATATCGACCTTAGAATATTCATGTAGTAATATTGGATACCGGGTGATCCTACATTGAGATAGTATTACTATTATAAATTATTCCTAAAGTAAATATTCATAATCGTTGGTTTTGGAATACGGTCGAATTCCTATAACCTAGAAAACTAGCACATGTCATATATTGGAATTGGAGTTTCAATGGTTTAACCCGATGTATCGTGAGCAATGGAAGCTCGTATAGACATGTGGTATTCATTGAAGCAAATACTAAATGACTCAAATGTGATTCATAATAGTTGGAAGTACACAACACCATCAACATAAATCTTCTCGATTCGAGTAGCATATGTGATCCTTTAATATAAGATAACATTGATTTTGTGTGTGATCATCCACATTTTGATGCCATATATGTAAGAGACCTTTCATGGTTTGACCGCTAGATGTTTGTTGGGTGTGGACTGATGCACTCGTTAATCAATTACGTATCAAGATAAGATCTGTTGGCTCGTATGTCTACCATAAGAGGTTTAGGTATCCATGTGTATAAGTCACAATTCTTAAGACTTTGGCCAAAGCTGATCACTTATGGTGGATCTCATGTATCAAAAATAATGTTATGATTAGTTATAAAGAATCGTGAACATGTCGACAATATGAGATGTACACCTCAAAAACTTGACGGTGTAATATATGTTTCCTAAGCACAACTTGGATAGTCTACGACGGATGAATTATTAAATATATGTGATAACCTCAACTTTTATACTTCAGAAAGGTCGTTCGTGTTTTTCACGAATTCGGAGATGGCTGAATTGTGTACATATGAGCTAGGTTTATATGATGAACGTGTCTGGACTTAAGGAGTCCCAGAATATGAAGTGTACTCGTTGAGTACTTGGGTAGATGATAATATTTGATAATAAATAATATTTGATATTATAATTATCAATTAAAATAATTAAGTATTATTGGATAATATTAATATATACTTTGACTCAATTGGATTAATTTGATTAATCCAAAATCACACAAGAGCTTTATTATAATTTCATAAATATCTCTACCATTGGAGGATATTTTTATAATTATAAAATATATAATAATATGTGTATTTGGCTTGATTTAATTGGATTAAATCAAAGTGGTAGACAATTAGCTAATCAATTGGTTAAAATTTATTTAGATTTAATTGGATTAAATCAATGTGGTAGACAATGAACTAATCAATTTGTTGAACTTTGTCTAGATTTAATTGGATTAATCAAAGTGGTAGACAAAAGTGATTAGTCACACCTAATTGTACATATTTTGACAAATTGGATTAAGCTCACCTAAAAATTGATTAGAACTTTTATTAATTAAAAATTTCATAAGTTTTGCTATATAAGGCAAGCTTGAGCAAATTCTTAATTAAGCTCGAGCTTAAGAAAGTTAAGCTTGAGAAAGCTAAAACAAGCAAAACTTAGAGATATTAGCCTAAGTAAAGAAGTGTTTAGAGAAGTTTTGAAAGTTCTCTACAACATTTCAACATGGAGAAGAACATTGGATCTTGAAACCAAGCTTTCTAGTTTTGGGAATTCTCTACAACAATAAAGAGAAGAAGATTGTGTAATATCCCGAGTTTTTCGAAATATTGTTGGAATGTTTCCGAGTTAAAGTTAAGAATTTGGAACGGGGTGCCATTCAAAAATAAGAGTTTATGTGTTGGAAAATAGATCGGAACGTTTTAAAGTGAAGCTGTGTCGTGTTGGAAAATAGGTGGTTTCGAGAACGAGATACTGGATTTCTGTTTATATTGTTATACGCATAAAAGTTTCTTATTTGTACTATAAAAATAGCAACCGAACTTTGATTGAGTTGATTCTTGAATCATCGGACTCGTTTTTCTAAGACGAATAACTTTGGTGTTGAACACTTTTCGAAATTTGTATTAGAATGGCTTCCACAATATGACTTTTTGAGAAAGACCCATGATAGAGACCTAGAAGCAATTGTACGGGGGTCCGAATATAATTTTCAGAAAATCTTCTATAAATACCTTTAGTTTCAATTAATTGCAAAAATGGAAAACTTCAACAAATCACATCTCTTGGTAACCGTCCCCAAAAACATTATCGTCAGTTAGTGCGTCGACGCAGGGGGAGCGTTCGGCCACTGAGCATCTGATGGTGGCCGACGGCGAGGCAGAGGCACCGTAAAACAGTAAGAGAGAGAGGAGGCAATGACGCAGTAATGGGTTTCCCGTTCCTGGCTCGTTGCTTCATTTCACGGCCCATACTCTCCAAATTGAAGCTCTCTGAGAGTACTACAAGTTGATAATGACATATTTTCCATTTCATGCACGGTTGCACACAGAACGAGAAAGAAATATTCAGTGAATATTGACCCACGAGTGAACATTATCTTCGATCGGAATTTCGTCGATTCTAGCGCGTTCGTAGGATTGTTTGGATTTCTGTATATGCCCTCAAAATCTCGGTAAGACCTCCCGGTAAAAACTCACTAATTTCATATTTTTCGTTAAATGTTCGGATATTTCCAGTAGGTTCATTGAGTAGCGTAATGATATAAATTGAATTTTTTGAGTATTAGTATATTAAATATGTGAATTGGTAGAATCCGAGTGAAAACAGAACGAGTTGGATGAATCCGATAGATTATGTAAGTTTCCGGTGAAGTGGGTTATCTGTGTATTAATGTGTTTTTGATCGTAATGATAGATATAAGATATATATGATGGTACGATAATGTTTTGATAAATCCGGGCAGGTTCGGAGGGTTCGGGACTATTCCATAGCATTTACGAAAACTTTTACAAAAGTTTTTCCAAAAATACGTAAACCGAGGATTCAAGTTAACTACTGACATAAATTAGTTTGTACTGATGTTTTAAGAATAACAGAATTGAAATAATTGAAATCGGACTTAATTTGGTTGTCCCGGAAAGATCCATAAGTTATAATAGTAAAGTCAAGAATTTTGTAAAGTTACGGTTCTGACGGTATTTTGCCATTTGTATTGGCAGATTTGATTAGGACCCGGAGTGCTCGCAAAGACAGGTAAATAACCTATGCGATGAGTACTTGAATGTTGATTTATGTTTAAATATATATATATATATATATGATTGAAGTGTTTATGTTAAAATGAGGCTAGTTAAAAGATGATATTGGGAAAGAAGTTCGAGACTATATATAGTTAAGTTAATCGACCACCATAGGTATGGATTTTTGGTTATTGCTATGCTATAAAGTGAAATCATTGATGAGCTCGATGTTTATATGCATGTGTTTATGTACGTAAGTATATGAATGTGTAATGGTAAATAAAAAGTATATGTATAAGTATTGGTACACATATTTGTATTTGTATGTGATGATAAGCTATGAATAATTTGAGTGTGTAAGATCGGTAAATGATACAAGTCATGATTTCTAAATTTGTATTTGTACGTGTAGATATGTGTTATTGGAATAAGTTTGTTAATGACTAATGCATACGATTTAGTTGTATAAATGTTGAGTTGGTATAAGTTAAGCCTTTCATGATTGATAGAAGTATGTGATTAATAAGATACGAATATGAATAAAAATGTATAATGGGTAAGATACTGTATCATATTTTCAGATAAGGATTCTGAAACAGAGTATGTTTGGTTGATAAGTAAAAAATATGAGTACTGTGAAAGCTATGGTATCTGAATTCGAAGTAAATGGTATATTTATAGGTTTGATGTATATACATATGTGTATGTGTATGACGATCCTGGTGATGAAGCAGTGTTTGTCATGTATTTACTTGTGTATGAGAAATCATGTGATGAGTTTGTGTTATATGATATGTGCGCATGTGTGTATGTTTAATTGGTTGATGATTTCGTGGTGTAGTAGTCGAACTGGTTAGGAATCCATTCGAACGGTATTCATTTCATACCTATTCTAAAATAGGTAATGAGTCCCGTACGAACATTGTATGTGTAAACCAGCCATATGTATGTATTGTTTGGTTATGTGTCCTTTGATATATTGGTCGTTATATATGCTTTGTTGTCGTTGCATGATGACCATATATATGTTTGAGTGTATCTGTGTGTGTGATGGAGTCCGTGATATGTATGGACTATGTATGCTGTTGTGGAATAAATGAATGACTTGGAATCGGTGTGGATATAAGACGTTATAAGTGTGTATGTTAAGTTTGTTATTGTATGTACGTATAATATAAAAGAGACTGAATGTTCTTGTAAGCTTCTAACTTCAAGGTAAGAATCCTGAATTGTATTTGCATGAATATAAGAGAAGTGATCTATGATACGTATGAATATATATAAATCTCGAGTGTTAAGCTATTGTAAGGTTATCGTGATTAAAGAAAGTTAAAGATAGTTTGTAACCGAATAGAAGAAAGTTTGATTGACTTACCAATTTGATGATATTTCAAGGATGCTTATTTGTGATAATGTATAAAAGTGTCTTCATGTCTCATAGGAATGAAATAGATCCGATGATAGATGACTTACTCTATGATATTCCAGTTTTGCTTTGTATGCTTTAGAGGTTTGGCTATTAGATTGACACATATGTAGATATACAAATATGAGGATTTGGCACGTTTAAAAAATAAAGGATAAAAATAAAGTTGATAATTCTGAACTTATAATAACTTGGTAATCTGAAAAGTTGTTGATATGTTTGACTTGTAGTTTTGTTTGTAGTACTAGCATAGTTACTTACTAAGTTTTATAACCCACACCAAACCAGTTCGTAGTTTTGTAGGTTGGCTTCTAGATTGGTTAACCATGACGGCTTTGAAAGTCATGCTCGAGACACGGATCACCCAAGCGGCAGTCACCCTCATAAGTGTCCTAGGAGAAGTCCTAGAGATTTAGGTTCTTTTGTTATTATGTTGTTGTCAATGTTGAGCACGCTGGTTTGTATTAATAAGTTAAAGATTTGATTTGCATTGATTTTATTGTTAGGGTTGGTGCTCGGAGTGCCAATCCAGATCGTATTTATGTCCGATTCATGAATACGAGCAATTCCATTTTCTATAATATTACTTATTTAATGGTAGCACCTCTTGTCTTTTATACACATATTCAATCTAATTACGATTAGATATCTAATTATGATTAGATTGAAACTAAATCTGATTTAGTGATACGTGTATATTAGACAAAGACCCTAGGATTTACAATGTAGTGCGCAGTTACAATGTAGTTTGTAATTGACATTGGGAAGCGTCACTATAAGTTGTATATCCTTAAATAAAGTTCCTGGTCAAGATTTACTAACACGGGTCGGTTAGTAAAATCCGTTGAGACCATTACATGTCGTATATGGTGACTTGGTCTGATGGTTTATCTCAATGAACCATGAGTCTCAGGAGACTCGTATAGACATATAGGTGTTTATTTGATAAACACTGAACGACTCACTGAAGATTTCCTAATAGATGGTACACCAACATCAATAGGAATCTTCTCGAGTTGAGCAAGCATAGTGGTCATTCGACTTGAGATACCATAGTGGATATATGAGTTATCATCCACACTTTGATGGCAGTCATGTCACTGATCTATTCATGATCAGACCTCCGCTTGTTCGTTGGGTGTGGACCGATGCTCATGATATCATGCGTATCAAGATAGGATCTGTCAGTCCTATAT